>VZUI01065736.1:0-79299 GCA_013401135.1 Cettia cetti | reverse complement strand
TTTATGGGACTCCATGCAGTCTGGGGGGACGTTGTAAATCTGTCTTCCAAAGATTCAGACTCTACAAGGCTCAATTGTTCTTTTATCTTCAGGAATTCCAGACGTCCCTTCTGCCTTCTATCTAGTTGAGGCGTTACAAAAAAAAGGAACAATCCCCATCTCTACTTTGTTACAATCTAAGAATATTAATTTATCACATTTTTCAAATTCTATTAATAAAAGAGCATACAATACAACCTTCACATATTATATATAAAGCAATCATCTTACTATATGCGAAAAGCCAACTCCAAAACATGCATTTATAACACTCTACAGCCCCAGTGAGTTTTTTGACAGCATGGGTTTGTCCCTGGGAGATTCCCTTTTTTATCCCTCCAGTTCTCTCTCAGTGTAGAAAATCAGCAATTGTTTTGAAGAGAATATTGGCAAAAGAAGCTTTTTCATTGCTTGTACTCTCTTCTCCTTTCTTATAAGCCTTTCATTCTTCAGCAAAGGCAGAAGTTCTTTGCCTTCCCTCCTTTGCTGTCCCCTCCACTTGCCCTGATGATCATGTGTGATCTCAGACTATTTCATTGCATTTTCATCTCTTCTCTTAGTATCCACCCTCATGTCTCATTCCTCTGGTTTTGCAAGCAGCATAAGCTCATCTGAACCTCTTCCAGCATGACAAAAGACCAGACCATTACCAGTTACATTGCTCTTCTAGATCCCTTCTGCAATTCTCTTCTCCCCCTTATTGTTCAATGTGCTGTCAGTAGTTTTTGGTGGTACAGTGACTTTTCCAGTCCAGCTTTGCTCATATCATGCTGGGCAGTGTCTTTCCTGACATCTTCCTCATCAAAGTTTACAATGTGAATTTCCTCCTCAGCCTCACATCAGCTGTCATCTGTCTGCAGTCCCTGATGTTCTTGAAATCCTGCCCATGCTTTTGTTCTCTGATCTCATACAAGATATTGGGTAGCATGCCTGGGCTCTTAAACTGTTCATGGCATTGCTGCTGGATCCCTCCTGCACTGTCTGCCACTCTGTCCAATTGCTGCTGCTCGATTTTCCTCACAAATGCAGAACAGGGATCTGTTTCACCTTTTGGACCCATTTCTTTGAACCGAGTTTCAGATTGTGAGTAGTCTTTAACAACTAATGTGTAAATTAGCAGCATGGTATGTTAATTTCATACTGTAGATACTATTTGCCAGATAGACTATTTGTATTGATGTGGAGTTACTTCTGTTAGTATACAGTTTTCAAAGAGTATAGATATGTGATAAGATACCCAAGTGGAATCACTCTGTGTTCCTGATGAACCTGGTGAGGTGAACAGAATGATACAGCTAATCAAATTATCTTGAATTGGGCTTAATTACATTTCTGCATGGATGTTTCTGGTTTGTTTGAGGTTTGTTTGTGTGTTTTTAAAAAAGAATCTTCCATTTTTCCAGTTCCTACATGAAATTGTCACAGCACACAACCTATGGAACTTTTACCACCTCGGAGACATTTTAGGAACCTGTTTTCAGAGTACACCATTTATTCCTAAAAAGAAGTACCATATGATTTCATCCAAGCTGTCAGAAGGGATGAGCTCTGGAGATGTCTCTCCAAGTCCTGTTTATTGATTCTCACTTTAGGCTATGTCTCTTTGCACATCATTTTGAATGTGACTGGTGATAGTCCACTTGTAGTTTAAATACAGTTTATTTATTTGGTTCTTTATATTTCAGTTGGTATTTCCAATTTCAGTGAAACAGCAAGGTGTATCCACAAGATACAAGTGACATTGTCATTGACAACACAGTCAGCAAAACAGTACCAAAAGGTCAAGTCACAGACGTAATTAGTGCTTAGTTTTCCAATGCCTTTATGTATTATCAGGTGGTTTTTGTACTTAAACACATCTGCTGATCAGAATGTATTAGGAAAAAGGATAGCAAAAGCAGCTAAATTGTGTGGTGATTTTAATTAGTAGAAAAGAGGGATGGTAAGGTCTTCCAACAGCATTTTCTAATTGAAGTCACTGAACTGGCATTTCAGCAATGATTTCTGCTTCAGAGATCAAGAGAGATTATTTATCCGTAGCAGTTTTCAGCTCTCAAAAGTTCATGCAGGCCAAGTGACTTCCATCATTCATGAACCCTTGTGAACTTGTCCCTTTCCTGATTTTATTGATTTGTCACGTGATTTCTGGGAAGAAATGAACGTTGCATTTTCCTCATCCTTACAAAGCAGTGAGAGCTGCACAATTTTATTTTCAGAGGTCAGTTAGTGGGAACCAAACTGGAGAGCTGTGGTTGGAACTTGTTTATAATGGGAAGTGGGTGTATAAACCTGAGGAGGAAATGCCTGGATTTGCCCAGGTGTATGCAGGCATCTGAGTGCTGCAGAAAATGCTTGTATTAATTTCTGTGTTTCTCAGTCTGCTGTGATGCTCCATTTATGAAATGTTGTTTCTCCTCACTCAGGAGCAGAGTACAGAGACTTGCTGTTGTTGTCAACCCTGGGAAAGACTGAAGCTGGCATCCCCATAGTCCTTCTCCAGAGGTTGCCTTGCAAGACACAGCTATAAAATGTTCATCAGAAAAAACAGAACCGTAGATCCTTAAGAGTGAGTAAAAAACAAATGCAACCTTTCAGAATTTTTCCCTAAAATGTATAAGAATAATGACATGGATTTGCATTTTAGAAATGCATTTCAGTTCCTGGTTAACTAGGGATTGTGAAGAGCTTGGACTGAACCTGTGGCACTGGGTTATGGTATTTATGTCACACTGCTGTGTTCTTTGGTTGCCTCCTCTGCTGTCCTTGTACACCTCTGTTGAGCTGCATTTTTGAGGACCAGGGGCTTGAGGAGTGTCAGACATGCCACTGAAATGGGGTTTCCCTAAGCAGGAGGCTAGCTTAGCTAGCTTGAATTCTTCAAGACAGTCACAGACTGTCCCCCTAGGAAGCCCCATACTCTGCACAAGGAGGGCCTTTACATGCACTAAAATGTTTCATTGTTTCTGGAAAACAAGGCACTCTCAATGCTGGGTGATAGCTGGTCTTGTGGGATCACTGACTAGGGCTTAGAAAATTAGACCTGAGAGTGTGATGTGATTTCTGAAGTCCGTACAGAAGATAAGTCTTTAGTGAGATTAGCTGATACTTTCTGCACTGGTTCATTTTTGCATTTCTTTTTGCAATCTGAGTGTTTTCCTATGGTAAGTTAGAGTGCTTGCCTCAGATGCTTACTCCAGCTCTTTGGTGCCTCAGCTTCCATGATGGATACCTCTGACTGAAGAGGTGAGTGAGTTATCTGAGAACTATTTACTGTCAGTGTCCCTCGTAAAGTACCCCCCATTATGCTATCACCAGTGCACCTTCTGATCTCACCAGAGATTTTTCCATTGAGACAATCCTTGCACAGCTATCTACTGTCACCCTTGCAAGCCAACATGAAAGCAAGATCAGCCATGCCATCAGCATGAAGATATCTTCAAGTTCATAGCACAATACATTAAAGCAACAAAAAATGTAATCTGATGTGATGCATACAGCCTGCAGAATGTGTGCAAAGCACCTTATTTTTTAGTTTTATTTTTAAAGTTATTTTTATTCCTCAGACTTGTTTTTCTCAAAGATTTTACTTATTTAGGTATTTTGTATTGTGGGATGCTGCTAATGAAGGTAATTGCTTTATTCCTGAGGGGACTGTAGCACGTTGGAAAACAAGGTGTAACAATCCTTTAATACAATATAAAAGGGTTTCCAGGTAGTTGCATTCTCTGTTGCTGCCTGAAATATTTGTGGGTTTGGTTCTGCAAGTTACTACTGCTTCTGCCCCTCCTGCTTCTGTAACTACAGAGAAATGAGTGTTAAAACAGGACCATTGGGTTTATCACACTCAACTGTGTTCTTTTTGGTTCCCCCCAGCTTATGAAAAGTAGAAACAGCATTTAACCCTCAATTCACAAATGGGGTGGTGGGACAGAAAGGACCTCTAAGTAGTGTAGGAGGGTGAATAGGGAGGAAATGCAGGAACTTCAAAAGGAGAGGAAATCCATGGGGATTTAGCTCTACTAGGTCCAAAATCAAGAGAATTAGACTCTGCTGAGTTGAGTGCCAAGCACTACACTGTAAGAATGGATCTCTGATTCCTACAAGGCAGAGAATTACTGTTTAAGCTGCAGAAATAGGTCTGAGAATTTGGAGTGTGCTGGGAAGTGAATTTGATCTGTCTGATGCAGTTGCAAGGAAACGCAAAGCCCAGCTCCAGGGCTTTTGGATGCAGAAATTGATCTGTAGAGATCAGAGGGAATTAACTGTGTGGTTGTCATGACCTGAAGGGTTACCTGGCCTATGGGAGTAAGAAGATTTTGACCATGGGGGGTTTCAGGGCTTCTGTAATACAGAAGTGGTCCCAAGGGATAGACCAGTAAAGTAACAGGCGGAGTCTCACATCAATGATGAGCCTTGTCACGAAGTTGGGAGTCAGCCAGACATCCCTAATGAGGGTTGAAGAGTTTTATCTAGAAGATCTTGTGGAAAGTTTGTGCAGGGAGCTCAGCTTGTGTGGGAAAATCACAAGCAGTGCAGGAAATAACCAGAGGATAAAGCTCCAGTTTGGGTAAAAAGTAAGTCTATACCCAGAGATATTAGAGGGTGTACAACACATTCACCTCAGCAGCCAAGAGGTGCTGTTCATTTCTGTTTTTTAGCTGGGAGAATCAGTAGATGATGGTGATGATGATTTCTCTCTTGGTACTCTGTAGTCCTGAGCCAAGAGGATGAACAAGCCGAGAGCTGGAAAAAGTTATTTAGAGGGGAGTGGCAAAAAACCTCCAGTATTTTATCTACACAAGGAAGCAGTAAAGGAAATGGAAGAAGGGAAGGGGACAGGGATCCTCTAGAGTGAGCTTCATTGTGTTTGTCAATACAGTAGATAAATATTAGGTATCATTTTGATAAACCAGCTTTTTTATAGGGAAGAGAGTGTTGTAATTGTCTGGAGTACAACACTGACAATATGGAAATCTCTGTTCATTGTCCCAGTTTGTGTTCCTTCGGATGCCTTCACATGGTAGTCCAGTCTATTTGCTGAGACAGCTGACAAATGTGTCCTTTCATATATGTTGGAATCTTTGTCATTTATGAACATCTTTGCGTTAGAATTGGAGTAGAGATCTTCTGTGGGTGTTGTGTAGGATCCTGCACAGCCAGGAAACAGCAGTTTTGGTAGCTGACCTGACCTGTCTGCCAAAGCAGAATTGAGCCCATGGTCTCAAGAGGAAAAGCTTTGTCCCCTTCAGCTGCTGCTGTGTAATCCAAAACACTGAGCACCGCAGGAAGTGTGCAGCCTGGAGGCTTTGTGCACTGCATCAGAGAGTCTTTGCTGTCTTTGGCCCAAACTCATGCATGGGATAGGATAAAGTCCCTAAACCTACAGTTTTCTCATTACTTGGATCTCCTCAGAGATGATTTCAAGTTGTGCCCCAGTTCTTTCAGGTCTCTTCCAAAGTCTTCTGAGGTCAGAGAGAGCCCCCTGGCAGATTCAGCAGGTTTGGGATCTTTCCTAAAGTGGTTCCCTGTGTGAATCAGATGTAGCCAATTTAGCTCATCAATAATGTTTTTTTCTCTTGGAAGTTACAGCCAGTTTCTCAACAGCAGCACTGGGGGATCAGTGCAGGGGTTTAGGAAATGTAAATTACTGTCCTTGCTGTGCTGGCTGCTGGGGTGATTCCATGTGAAAAAGTGTGACCTCCATGCCTGCTTCCCTGCTGTGTTCATTTTCTCTCACTTGCCCGTTTTCCAGGGTGTGCCAAATCCCTGGATATTTGTGCTTCCTCTTGCTGTTGCAGTACCCTGTGGTGGGAGGCAGCTGGAAAAGCCGTGATCTCTTGATGGTAATGGTGTGCACCATAACAGGGGCACACCCGTCTCTGGGGGTTACAGGAGACATACTCAGCACTTCCACCCATGCTTCTCTGAATACATCTTTCTCCCACCCTGGCCACTCCATCCCTAAGATTTTATCCACTGACTTTCAGCTTGAGCCTTGTTAAGCTTTTAATTGACACCCCCTCTGCCAGACTCTTGCTCTCATGCCAGAAGCCTAGCAGTATTAAGGAATATTGTGCCAATACGTCGTCTCCACGATTCAGTGCTGAACGGGATGGCACTGGTCCACCTACCTCACTGCATCTCCCAGTGCTCTCCCAAGACATCACCAGTGAGGGTACAGGAGGGACTGCGTCATTGCTGCTGGCAACTCCAAAGTCATGTTTTTCTTGAAGAGGAGGAACATCTCCAGTGCTCTTTTGCCAACTGAAAAATATTTTGAAGCTGGTAAATGTGTTCTTTTCTTCTCTGCTCTGTTGGCCAGAGCATTTCCTGATCACTGCCTGGCTGCACATCTTTAATAGTGTGTATAAAGATAGGATCTACCTCAAACAGGAGCTCATGCCTTGGTGCTGGTTGGCATTAGATTATTGTAGTGGTGTTTTCTTGAAAAAAAAAATATCTGTAAGTGTAGGAATTAGTTTTTTCTTGAGGTTTTCTGGAATGTCTTTTGCAGTATTAACCCAGGTTACTGTTATATGCTGTCTGGGAGGATGTGGGGCCTCTTGTGCTAATGGGGAAGAGGGTTCATGTCGTACATGGACAGGAGGGAACTTCTGCACCAGCACTATGGCATGGGAGCAGAAAGGTCCCCAAACTGAATGACAGATACTTCCATGCTAAAGGTAATCTGAACAGTAGCAGCAGAGGACATGCTTTGGGCTAAGAAAGGGAGGAACAGCAGAGAAGGAGAGGGAGTTGGTTGTGGAAAGGGTTACGGCACTTTCTGATCACAGTGAGGTCCTACAGTCATTTTAATTGGCTCCTGCACAGAAGGGGATGGTGAGGGACAGTTCTCCCATCCAGAAGCCCCACTGTGTGTGAGGGTAACATAAACTCCCACTCTCCCATGAGCACAGCCATGTGTCTGCTTCGTTCCCAAGGTTAGACTCCAGCACTTCTGTTAAACAGCAGTCAGCTGGAAAGATCTTCTAACTGGTTTTATGCAAATAGGAGCAGATACGTCATGCATGTGTGTTTGCACACTGGCACTGTCCCCTATCAAACAATAGATATGGTTTTGTCATGTTAATATGCTCAACTGACAGGGCTTGCTGGGAGTTGAACTTGCTCATACTGAATGGTTTTGACATGTGTGTGTACGCAGGTGTTGAAAGAGTAGGGAGTAACAAAGCTGTGAAACTTCAACAAGATAAGCCAAATTAACCCCCCAAATCATGTTATATGGAAAGTGGTAAGTATAAATCTTGTGCGTTGCATAAGGGAAGTCAGGGCTACGTGGCAGAGAGGTAAGTAAGAGGGGAAGAAAAACAATTGTTTGCATACAAGATTAGTTATGTCTAGGCAATGACTTGAAACTGCCTCCGATCTTCATCACTGGTCTCCATGTGTCCTTGCCTCTCTCCAACAGCATTCTGCCTGGCAGGGGCAACTCTGGATGTTGGTTTTGATGGTACCAAGGCATTGCCTGAGAGCTTCCAGGATTTACATTGAGGATTTACACTGAGTGCAGGCCAGGCAATGGAGATGGACTGGACAAAGCAGCTGGGGAAGCTGCCGTCGCTGTCTCCCCGTGATTGTCTCCAAGCGGGGCTGGCTGTCGGTCCGGCTGCAGGCGGCCACCTGCAGCGGAGCTGTGGCATCAATCAGTCTGCTCTGGTTGTGCTGGGAAGCCTGATGAGCGACTGTCATGCAGATGCTCCCTGGGAGGCTGCTAAATAGTCATTGTTGAAGTAATTAATAGCAACAAGTGGGAAAAAAAAAGTTCAGAAAATGTTTTCAGATGTCCCAGACAGTGGTGATACTTAGGGTGATGAATATGCAACTGTCCAAATGAAAACTGAATGATTGTACTTGCCACAATAAAATACGTAATGAAAACAGCAACACCCCCACCCTGAGACCAACATATAATCTACTAAAAGTTTATGTAGATGTTCAGTTCAAAATGTTGGTTGGTATAAAACCTAACTCCAAAAATTGTATTGATGATTTTGTAAAGGAAAGAAAAAAAGTGTGAATCAAAAGCACATTGTTCTCGGCCTGGTGGGGGGCTTTACTGTTTTCCAGATAAAGCTGCTGCTGGCTTTCACAATTACACCTTTGACTGATTTTTAACTGTCTTTTGGGGCAGGACGGGGTGAGAGGCAATGTCCTCATTTTAGCAAAATATATAGATATTTTTCCTGAGTAGTTTATAGTGGATCCATGATGGAACTTAAGAAACATCACTGTAAAGGAAGTAGTGCCGCATGTCTTGGACAAACCCTTTTAAAGTCAGCTGAGAGAAATGGCAGATATATCAGCATCCTGCAGTAAGTGATAAATGAGTTCCAGGAAACCCACTCTTTCTAATGCAATAATCCACTCTGCTGAATAATGCTGTTATTCTAAAGTGAACACAATCTTAGTGTTTACGTCATATTTTATGTATGACAAACTGCTTTGCAAAGAGGCTGGATGAGAAAAAGAGCATTTTATAGGTTTTATACTGTTATGTACTATTAAAAAATCTGTTTTGCTGTGAGAGTCAAGCAAAGAAGAGATGAGCAGTATTTAGATGTAGGGAATTTTTTTAGAAAGGCTACTATTATAAATTAGTAGCATTTATTTCTCTCCCATAAATAAATGGTCTGGCTCCATATCTTAATATTGGGGTATTCCAAAATATTTTAGACAAATTTTATTCCATTGTTTATGTTGAATAAAATAAAGCTACAAGGTGTTGAGATTTTTTTTCTTGGACTACAGGCTCCCAGGGAAGTTGTCACAGCCCCAAGCCTGCCAGAGTTCAAGAATCATTTGGACAATGCTCTCAGACACATGGTGGGATTTTTGGGGTCATCTTGTGTTGAGCCAGGAGTTGGACTCACTGATCTTGGTGGATCCCTTCCAACTCAGGAAATTCTGAAATTCCATGATTCTGTGATTCTATTCAGCCTAATTTCTGGTGATAAACTGAAAAATAGAATTTGGGATCCCTTGCAGAAAACTGCGATCCCTTCTTTTTTTCCCCCTTTCGTCTTGTACCTCAGCACACATGGAAACTTTTTTTTAGCTATGTAAGCATTCTTTTATTCAAATAGTAATTGAACTTCGTGATTGCATTGAGAATAACCTGTGCTCTGGCATTTCATCTTTTCCATTTAGCACAGGGAGCTTCTTAAAATTGATTAGCTCATAGCTCCTAAATCTTTCATAGTTTTGGCTTTTTCTCTTCCCTCGGTGAGGAAGCTGCTGGTTTTAACCCTTTGCATGAATTTAGGAGAGTCTATTGTCCAGCCTTTCAGTATCTGTGATGTTTGATGTTTCCTAGACTGTCCTTTGGCTTTTGAAAATCATCATTCTTGTGCTTTTTTTGTTACTGACGTGTAGGCGCTACGGCCACTGAAGCAGCCTGGCAGCAGTTTGGAGGGGAGGGAGCTGGGGAGGGGAAAGGTGCAGGGAGTGTTTTGTGCCAGCTCTGCCAGTTGCATGGGAGAGAGGACAGAGCTGGGAGCTTTACAACCCTGCCATCAAGCAGCCAGCTGCCCACCCACACGCTGCTGTGCCACCCCAGACATCTCCTAAGCATCCGTAGGGCAGCGTGGCTCAGTGAGCTCCGGGCATAATCCGCGGGGATGCAGCTGGACCTCAGCGCCCGGGGACGGTGCCTCGCAGCTGCCGGCTGGGAACGCTAATCCACAGTCAGCCTGTCCTTTTCCACACTCCACCGATGGGGTGAGCACATTATCCTCCGAAGGGATTGACCCACAACAAAGCAACTGAACCTGTGGGCATCACATCTGGCCAGTTTCCCTGGAGAGGCTTGGGAAGTAGATGTTGCTTTCCCAGCCCGCCCCATGTAAGTAATCTGATTTTAAACAAAGAAGCACAGAGACGGCTGTTTTTCATTTAAAAATATGTTTTAAAGCAAAATAATTTTTCTGTTGTTGTTTTGAAGGTGTAAGGTTTGAATATTCTCTTTCTCTGTGCCTCCCTTGAGCTTCTGGATCTTGGGGGTGATAATGAGGGATTTAATTTTGGGCAGCAGGTGCTGGCAGCAGGGATGTGATGCAGTGCCTGTAATCGTGTTGTCGGGTTCATTTTGCACCATCTGGGTGTGAAAGGAGCAGTCAAGCTTTTAATTGCAGTCCTTGGGCATCTGGTACCTTTTTCCTGCTGCTGAGGGTGCAGATGTCGTCAAGGAAAGATGCTCTGTGTGTCTGAGACATGTAGAGAGTTAAAGCTGGGGGAAGCAATGCCACTGCCAGTGTAGCCACTGTGCTGGGGATCGTCCCTGGGGAGGGGAAGGCTGTTCCCACTTCCACTTCCCAATGTTCACCCATCAGCTTTTTCTACCAGCTCATGAGAAAAGAAAAGTTCGTCTTTCAGTTGTCTGGGCTTCCTATTTTAATTGGACTCACTTTTCTGGATTACAAATAATCCCAGTTGAGGAGATGTAAAGCAGATGTGGTAGGGAATGTGACCTGTTGTTTGAGCAGGAGCCAGGCTCGTGTTGTGACTGCCCTCTGGGAACAGGACCGACACCTGCTGGAGACCTGGGCAAAGTGGGAGATATCCCTAAAAGACCAATATCTGAATCAGTTCCTTGCTATGCTTTTATGTATGATCCAAGTGGTGGAAAAGACAAGAAGGCAAACTCCATGATAGCAGTGACACAGTCACAGTCCATCACTCCCGTGTGGCAGGGCATGGCAGGAGGAGGCTCATCATCTCAGTGTGCTGCAGTAATGGGAAGGCAGCATGAGAGAGGGAGAGCAGTTAAACCAGGGAGTATGATTTCCAGCATTTACCTTGCATAGGTTATCCAGTCTTTTCCAGCCCTAGATTGGTGAGATATTAGCGTCTTTCTAGTGCTGTGGCTAAGATGTGATGAACATCTATGGTTTCTGCAAACTTTCTCAGAAATGTTGGTGTGTCAGGAAAATGTCTCCATTGAGACTGAGATTTTTGTAGCAAATATGCAAATCTGTCAGTGATAGTGATGTCACTATATTGTTTTGGTGGGTGTTTTTTTGTTTGGTTGGTTGTTTTTGGTTTGGTTTTTTGTTTTTTTTGTTTTTTTTGTTTTTTTTTTTTTTTTTTTACGTTTAAGTGGTAAGAAAACTAGCAGGCTTTGACCAGAAATGTTTTATGATGTCAGTATATTGTACATGCCTCCAGCCAAAGTATTGGCAGCCAGCTTAGGGGTAAGGCTGGGGAAAAACAAGTGATGGCACAGTTCACCTGGAAACTACCACTGCCCAGGCAGGGGCTGGCACAGAAACACACCATCCTCTGCCTGAAAAGCTCCCTGTTGTAAGGTGTGCCCTGCACTGTGTACTGGTCATGGAGGGGAGCTGTGGGATGTGCTCCTGGATTATGGAACCACCATTTTGACATGTGATGGGAGAGTCAAGGATATGTTGGGAGCTGGGGGCCAGGATCATGAGTGGGTGGTATGGAGGGAGGGTGGGTGTTCTGCTTGCTTTGGAAGCATGAGTCACTGAAAATCAAATACTTGAGGAGGTAAGGTTGAAACTTTTGTTGTTTGTCACAGATCAAATTACTAAGTGTAGGCCATCTGTGTTTCTTGGCGCTTTGTAAATGGTTTGTCCTATAATGTGTACAGCACTGTGCCAGGGGAGCAGGGTATGATGTGCTAGTGAAGGACATGAGGGGTTTTTCTTCCGTATCCCCTGTTTTCCATGTTACCAGGGTACAAACTGTGTCCATCACACTGAGGATGTGGGTGAAACCAGTCCAGTAGCACAGGGTACAGCACCACTCCTCTGTTGTCCTATGTTATGCTGACTTTAAGGCCCACAAACTCTTTGTCAGGTTTCTCTAAATAAATGTGCAGCTATTTCCATGTTGCTCCAAACATGTTTGCACTTAGAAAGGAAGAGAAAGGTGTGGAAAAGCTAACTTGAATTTTTTACCTGGAAATGGTTTATCACCTAATGCTTATACTTAGAAATCAAGAGTCTGTTACCTGGAGTTTTTACTGGCTTTGGCATAACTTTCTATTGACCTCAGAAAAGGCAGTAACTTTTCTATACTTTTAAGGGCCTTTTTCTAAAATGCATGTAATATTCTGCATATTGTTGACCACAAAGGGTGTTATAAGAATTAAAGCTCATAAAGTGTTCAAAGATTTGTTAATATAAATTACCTTAGGAGTGCAGATTAAATTCTGCTACCGTCTACTACTACAAATTAACCTACAGTTTTAGTTATTGCTGTTCTGAGATGGATTTAAAGGATGACATAAGGGTGAAAGACATTGTATCCCAGTATTGATCTCCAAGATCATCTGAACCCTGCACCTATTACTCTTCGACTATGCAGAGTGCTTAGTACTGGTGGCTGCTAAGGAGCAGTGCAGTGATATTTCAAGGGAGGAGGACAGATGATTTGTAAATACACTGGATTTCGTGAAGGTATTTTTCTTGTACTGAAACAATTAAATACTAAAGAGAGAAAAGCACAAATAAAGCTGAAATCTTCCCAAATTGGGCAGGCTCCAGATCCCACAGCTCAAAGTGATCAGTGGATACATGTTCTGTAACTATATCAGAAAACTCTTTTCAGCTCTGATGGTTCATTGGATGGGTCAGTGGAGTCTGGGCAGTTTGCATACTCACAGTTTGCTTGATGAGTGCTAAATCTGAATTGTTTCTGGAGTCAGTGGGGCATGATGTCAGCTCAGTGGGGAGAACATAATTTCTCAGTGACAGCAAAGATGAGTGTTTCCCAATAGCAGGTTGTGATCTCTCCCAACGGTGTCCTTGGGATGGTTCAGGACAGGCTGTGAAGCATTTTATACTCGTGAGGGAACAGTCAGCTGCCTTTAATTGCTGACTGCATTCAATCCTTCCAGGGCAGAGGTTTGTACATTTATATCAGCAGCCAGTAACTATAACCTATTCTTGTTCCTTTGGCCAACAGTAGTTAACCCATCGTTGGCTAATTAAAGACCAAGAAACCTGGTGGGGGGAAAGAGGATGAAAGGAGACCACACAAATAGAAGCCAGGCTGAAAGAACGTTAAGCTCTCAGAAAGTTTAAGGATTTTTGTCCCAGCCAAGGGGAGGGAATGAGGGAACATTGAAAATGTGCTTCTCTCTACATCCCTCCACCTTGCAGCAGAAGTTCAATGTCATCAGGAGGTTCTGAGGAGTTTTTGTGATCCCCTCCCAAACCAACACAAAAATGAATGCTCGGGGAGGAGCTGCTGTAGTGCTGTTTCTGAAAGCTGGCTGACAGCAGTGTTGTTTTCTGATCCATAGGTCCAATGGATGGCATAGCAATAACATCATTGTCCAGGGAGCTGGAATTCTTCCTCGCCTGCCTGCATGCTGCTTGAACTGATCCCAAGCCTTTGTTTTCGGATTGAAGAAACCTGAAAACCTTTCTCTCCTAATTCATGAGCCAGCAGGATGTGGTCGCCGTGCTTTCAGAACGCCTGCTTGTAGCTGCCTACAAAGGCCAAGTGGAGAATGTGGTGCAGCTTATCAACAGGGGTGCCAAGGTAGCAGTTACCAAGGTAACCAGAGAAAAACGCTTTGCAAAAGCCCTGGGAACTAATGTAACTCTTCTAGACCATTGTCTCTGAAAATGCCCTCCTAGCTTTACCAATCTGAATGTGACTGAAGTTAGTGTTCAGATTTCCTTAAAGTCTGGACTTAATAGCTCATGCAAATTTGCAATATAGTGCACGTCTTGTGTTTATACCCTTTGCAGTGGGTGCAGCTGTGGTGAACACTTAGTCCTTGCAAACACAGGGGTGCAACATTTTTCAAAGTGTGCATTGACTTTTGAACACTGTGTGACCTGATGAATGGAGCGATTCATCGCTGTCAAGGGAAGGCAGTTCAGGGCACCCATCTCCCTGGGTGAGAGGATGGGGAAAAGCCACCTCTTGTGGTAGGGTAAAGGGATGCAGAAAGTGTTTCTTGCTGCTGAAGTCTCTTGGTGCAGCAGCCTCACTTATACCCAACATCTTCATTGATTTTTTTTCTGTGTAGTCCCTGGGTCTGTTCCAAACTTGGGGATTGCAAATTGTGTTCCCCATACCTTTGAGACAAGTAAGAGTCAAAGGATTTCTGCTTAGATACAAGTGAGTTCAAGCTGATATTCACCTATTCCTAATGCTCAACATGTTATAAATAACACTATCTTAGAAAAGATGAGATGTAATTGCCTGTTGCAGAGAAGCTTTGACCACCAAAAAACCTTAAAAAGAACTAGGTAAGTCAAACCTTTAGAATTGTAACATAAAGTTTGGGGCGTGCTGTTTTGATGAACTGTTGTTCTCTGTCCTATCTACTTTTATTTATGTTTCCATATTGGTTTTGAGCATTACATATGTAGGGAAGCTAATATTTACACATAGAAAGCACATTTGATAAAAAGAGGAAAAGACAGAATGCTTATCTGTCAGTGACAGTTGTTTTCAGTCCCTTCACAGTGTTTGAGTTTTAGATAATATTTATTTTGAAAGTTGGAGTGATCCAAGGACAACCTGTATTTGTAAGTTTTGTTTGCCAGAATAAGTAGTCTCTTGGTGATAGATAAAAAGCACAGATGTAGTAAATATGAACAGTCCCATGTAGATGGCTGTTTGGCTCTGTTGTCCAAGCAGCTCTGTAGCTGATGAACAACTATTAAGTAGTTGTTCAGTAATGGGCCAGGAAATACTGAGTTACACATACCTGAATGGCAGCTCAGGGTTTTGTGGTTGTGTTTTCTTTTGTTTGTTTGTTTTTTGGGGTTTTTTTCTTAAGATTATGAGCTTTGAGGCTGCTGAGGTACCGCTACTGATTACAATGAGAAACAAATAGCATAGATTTGACTTTGAAACACAAAATCAGGTTAATTTGATATAATACAGATTTCCCAGAGTTGACAAGTTTTTTTTTCCTATATGACATAGGTGGCTCCCTTGCTTTGTTGTTCTGTGTGGAAAATCAAAACAAAGCTCATTTGGCAGCAAAATCGCAGCCAGGTGCAAAGTGCTGGTGTTTCTGTGGAGACATGCTTGCCAACCATACTGGAGAGCTGTGAGCTCTGAGGCCATCCCTGTAGCTCACCAGGTACTACAGCATTGTAGCTATTCTTTCCTAGAAGTTGTGGGTCATCCCTGTGGAGCCCAGAGAGGGAAGGTGACAAAAGCTCTTGCTGTTGTCATTCTGGATGCATCCCAGCACACCGACAGACAGCACAGATGAGGTACTTGGGTAGCCTGGTGACAAGCCCTGCTCAGAAGAGATGAAGTCAGATCTGCAAGACTGTGGAGGAGTGCACACAGTGGAGCAGGGACTCTCTCAGAGCAGCAGCCAAGGCTGTGTGTGCAGGTGTTTTGAAGGCGCACAGGCTCTTCCTCCTCCCACGCTGTGAGCCAGAGAGAGCTGGAACCAAGAGGCGTGAGACCAACCAGGAGCCCTCACCAGAGCCCATCCATTCAGGCTCGGTGATGTCCTGTCCAGGTGTACACAGTGTGGAGTTTGCATCTGGCTCTCACCCAGCCAGCCAGCTGCTTAGGGAGAGCATGTGCATATTTGCCTATGAAAGGCTGTATAAACATACCCTGGAAGAGCTTGGCTTGCTAATCTGATGACACAGAAAGGCTGGAAGAAAAAAGAGCTGTTTAAAGTTAAGGACAAGGCTGTCACAAGAGCAAGGATGTATAAATTAGACTCAAGTATATCAAAACTGGAAATCTGGAGGGGTTTTTTAGCCATCACAGCAACAGGTTCTTGTGCAGTCTTCTACTAAGCAGAATAAGCACAAAATAAGGACAACTTTCAGGACAGAGGTTTTTAATTTTAGAATGGAAATAAGATGGCAGACTTTTTGTAGTGCAGTAAAATATACCAAGCTTTCAGATAAATTGAAACCCAGAACCCTCTTCTCCCCCAAGACAAAACTTACTGCACAATGAAGCATAAAAATAAATCTATCCATGTGTATGCCTTAGTTATGGTTTACCTGTATGTCTCGCAATTTTATTAGTAGTTTTCAGTTTGTTCTGCCTAAGTATAAATCATAGGAGTTTGCTTCCAAAAAAAGAAAAAAAAATGGGTTTGGTACTTGTCAATCAAACTTCCTGCTGAATTCTCTGTGTTTTATTGGAGGAAGACACATGGGGAAAAAGCTCTTTGGAGGGACAGGAAAAGTTCCCTCATCACAGCAGGCTTTAAATGTATTTCTGATCTGCATCTGTAAGCACAGACCAATTGTTGTGAATAACACCACAGAGCCACAGATTAAAGTGTCCAGTATCTAGATATAAATGCTAGAGTTCTTTAAAAAGGATTCACTGAGCATAGCTCAAGAAGAATGAAGGATATTTTCTGTAACAAACCAAGTTCTAGTAAACGTCTTATAGCTGACTTGTCCAGTTCTGGTTTTGTTCTGGATGGAAGGTCATATGATGTGGTTAATTGCTTCAGTAACCAACAATTTACCTGCAAAATAGTATTTAATTTTTGTCAGTTCTGAGTAGATGATTTCAGAAAAAAGAGGAAGAATATGAAAGAAACAAAATACACACGTCCAGGTGCTGACTTCAGCATCACAGTGAGGATGCACTTGTTTCATTTTGACGGCATTACTAGCGAGGCATCTGTGCAGGTAAAGTCAGTATGGAAATGTGCATCTCCTCTGACTCCAGTGAAGGACACTCAGGCTCATTCCAGATTTGGGGCCTTTTAAAATATGTGAAGAGGAGCTGATACCTGCTACGTCCCACAGGTGATGGCAGTCTGGCATCAGGGAGCCCACAGTTGGAGAGGGCTGGTGGCACTGCGTGGCACATGTATTGAGCACTCGTTGTGGTGCTGGACCTCTGCCACCAGCCCCGTGGGGTTGTGGCCCAGGGCAGATGTGGTGCTCAGCAGAGGCTTTGTGGCTCTGCTTTTCTCAAAGGGCACCTGTTTGGTCAGCGTGCTCTGTTGCTGCTCTGCCTGTGACAAAGAGATAATTTCCATTTTTACACCTTTTTGTCTGACATTCTTCACAGGCGTGAAATGTGTAGCTGATTCCTTTATGAAAAGGGCAAAAAACACCCTGAACAACTGGTCATACATACTGGCTATCCAACAAGCAGGTGCCCTTATCAAGTACTTTGGTGAATAAGCTGCAAAAACTGGAAAACTAAGAATTTAAGCCTTTTCTTCTAAGCAAGAAAGCTGGTCCCTTCTTTCAGTCCTTTTGTAGTAGAGCTCTCTTTCAGTGAAATTAATGATAGCTGCATCTTTGGCACAAAAGCCTTGGGACTTCTGCTGAGCTGATGTGCCTTGCTGTCCTTCCAGGATGTTGTCCTTTTCCAGAGGGTACTGGGTTTGCACAGCCAGGTTTTGGTAGTGGGAAGGGCTATGGGTGTTTCTGTGAGAAGCTGCTAAAAGCTTCCCTGGGTCTGGCAGAGCCACTTCCAGGTGGCTCCAAGGTGGATGTGCTGTAGGTGAAGGCTTGGCCAATCAGAAATGGTGGTAACCCTTCTGAGATAACATATTTAAGAAGGAAAAAAAAAGTTACAGAGAAGATGTAATTACAGCCAGGGAGCAGCAGTGAGAATATGTGAGAGGAACAACTCTGCAGACACCAAGGTCAGTGGAGGAGGGGTAGGAGCTGCTTCAGATGGTGGAGCTGATTCCCCTGCAGCCCATGGTGAGGCAGCTGTCCCCCTCCAGCCCATGAAGGTCCATGGGGATGCAGAGATCCACCTGCAGCCCGTGGAGGCAGACCCATACCAGAGCAGGTGGACAGAGCGGGTGGATGCCTGAAAGAGGCATGTCCATCCATGAGAAGCTTGTGCTGGAGCAGGCTCCTGCTTTTATCATAGCTATAAAATGTAATTCTGCAGAGAATGGATGATCATTCAGAAAAAAACCCCTAAAGAAATGCAAAAGGTAGTGCTTCTGTTTTGAGTCAGTAATCGTTTAACTTTTGAAGTAGTCATGTTATGAACACACTTTATGGCAACACTTTTGTAATGCTGGGGTACTTTAGGTCTCAACTTCAGAGCATGTTGAGTTCTTTAAAGCAGTCTCTCTTTTTCTTCTTTTTTAAGCTAATACAGAAATAAAAAATAAATGTATTTAGGTGCTTTCACATATTTGCACTCCTTCAGTTTGAAAAGCTATTCGTGTCTGTTTTAAACAATAAATAAAGATAAATTAAAAGGGACTAACAAACACTTAGAAACTTCCTGAATGCCTGTTGAGGTTAATGAGAAGCTTTCTGCTGACTTGAGTGAGCAGGTTATTCATGGAGAACAGTCAAACAAATCATCAGTGTGAACAATGTGACGGGACTTAGATTTTGCAGGCATGTTTTTTATGAGTGCAGAACGGAGGAAAAAATAACAGTCCTTGTGCATCACAAGAGTTGGGTGAGTTGGAGAACTGAATGTACCTGCAGAAAAGCACCTACACATACATAAGCACAAGCAAAGATCGTGGAGCTTATGTGCTAAGGCCCCCTGTATGGGTTTGGTTGTGGAGTGCATATACATTGGCAGGGGTGCTGAGAGGATTCTGCTTTTGAGTGGTGTGTATCGACAGCTGCCTGTCAATGTCTGGATGTTAGAGCACAGATTTAATGCAAACAAAAACCTACCCTTGCATTTCACTGCTGAAGTTCGTGTGGCTGTTTGCAGTGCTTGGCTGCAACCCGATACACCCCACAGCTACAGCAGTGTGTCATGGTTGGTAGTTGAAGCCTTAGTCCAATAGGTCCCATTTATTTTGTCAATAAGTCCGTGACACAGGACCATTTGTATGATTTGTTGCCTGATGAAGCAATTGTTTACATTTGAGTAGAAGTCCAAATTGCTTTTTTTTTTACGTATGAATGACTGCTTTATTGGTTCATTAATCCCAAGTTGTAGCAGTGTCTCATTTGTATTTGTAATAACCCCCAAAACATTACAGTTCATATTTGGCAAGGCTCACAAGCTTCTAAGTCAGTAATCTGTATGTGGAACAGTCCCAGGGTTTGGTGTTGTGTCCTTGAAATGAGCATCTAGGAGACACTCTGGTTTGTATGTTTTCTTTCCCCCTAGGACCCTTGTGTGTATTCAGATAAACCCCCTCTTTGCTGCTGCTGCCACATTGAGTGCAGAATGTCTTTGTGGAGGAGACACTCAGAGTTTTGTCTGTCCACCTTCATCTCTCTGCCCCCTATCTATTTTTGGTAGGATGAATTGTTTTGAGTGAAAAACTTGGTGGATTGGTGGTTTGTCTTAAAGACCTGAAGGCAAGAGCAGCCCCAATTTGCTGCTGTGGCATGGATTTGTTCAGTGTTTGTCTCCAAAGCTTGCTCTGCTCCATGTTTGTCATCACAGCATGAGGGGCACCCAAATTGCCTTGTCTCTTCCTCACAGTTTGTTCTGGATTGGTGTGTGTATGTGTGTGTACATTCATACCTGTGTGTACCTATGTATATGTATATATTTGTGTGGGGATTTGATGTTTATCCAGTGTTTGCATTGCCTGCACTGGAACAGTGTCCAGTAGTACCACCCATCTCTGCTCTCATTTTGATGTTGCTGGGAAGAAAATCTGGCATTGCTGGTTCTTAAAGAGTTGTGATTAATCTTGAGATGATCAGTGCTCTTCCAAAAGCCTGAGCCCCTCTAATCAATGTAATATGCTGGAATTGATCTTCCTTCCCAGTCTCCTCTTCTGGGTAGTGTCATAGTTTTTGTTTATAGTGTCCCTTTAAAGTAGGAAGAACTCAAGAACTGCATATGTACAGAAACTCTGGTTCCTGAAGGCTTCTCTTTAGGATTCTGCAGTAGGTGAGATGCCTCTCAACCTGTGTTTCTGGATAGAGAATCTGAAACACATGAACCCTCTGGAATAAAAATGATCCTTTTTACTTCCAGCTCAAGCATGCCAGCAGGCATGGTTCATGTGGCAATTGCCCAGGAAGGTGTGTTTGGTGAGGAAAGTGTGTCCCTTGTATTCAAATAAACTCCTATTCTGCTTTCATAGCATACTTTTAGCACAGTACCTTTAACTGCATGTCAACGTTTTTTAGTGGTTAGAGCTGGTTATCTTATCAGAAAGTTTCCCTGCTGGAATATATGTTCATGTTGTTGACACTTTCCTTTTAAAGCACGTGAGCTGGCTTCAGGTTGGGTTTGTTTGTATCTTTTCCTTCTCCATGCACAGATTGCTATAAATTGTTTTCGTGGTGTATTAATAACCTTCTGGGAAGTGAGATAGATGCCTGGATTAGGTGATTTACTTATTGGCATTAAGGAATGTAGAAAGTCAGGACCTGTAAATCTGAATGTCCTGAAGCACATATTCATAATTCAAACATTCTGTTCATTGTTGGGAATAATTTGTCAATTCAGTAGTTTTTTAAAAACTTTATTTTATTTTAATTATTTCTTTTTATCCCTCTGTTGCCTGGGGATTTTATGTCTCCTGTTAATGAGTTAGCTGGAACAGCAACATACCCCTGGCTCTCATCCAGGCTGATGGAGAAGGAAGTGTGGCCAGTGCAGCTCAATGCCCATCGATACAGGGACAAGATTTTAGGAACCTTTGGCCAGATCAAGCCAGAAGTACCCCGGCAGGAGGCTGGATGATGCCCAGGGGCAGTGGTGACAACAAAAAAGAGCCCTTTCCAAGCCTTTAGCAGGGCAAGAATGCAAGTTTTTCTCGTGGGACTGGATTGCTGCTGCTAGCAGGGGAAAACATGCAGCTTCTGAGAGACCCATGTGTCATAGTGTGACTGAGCATTTTGTCCTCAGATCTGCCCCTTTAAGTCAATAATGTAGGACATTTAATCAACACTTAATGTTTCTGAAGCACAACACAACTAATCAGTAATGGTACAAATATTTTGCCCTCAGCCATTCTGCTGAACAGTTTTTCCTTTTTGCTCTGAAGAGGCTAAGTTAACAAGGCTTTACCAGATATGTGGGTATGGGGTTTGCTGTATGAAAACAATCTTTTCTTGAGCTTGGTTTATTATATACTTGAAGTAGTTTTCTTACTTAAGAAGTTGCTTAAAACTTCCAAGACCCAATGGTTGCCTTCTGTGTACTTACTTCAAGCCACTAGTCAGACTGCTCTTGAAGTGTTTGCCCCTTCTGTGGTTGATGTATTAGGGCTGTTTATCTTCCTTTGCAGGATAAATCATTGGGTGGGAAAATAGACAACAGCACCGGTAGTGAAGGAAGAGATATATAATAGATACAGGTGAAGAGTAACTTTTAATGTGACCCTCACAAAATGCCTAGTGGAGAAAACAGCATTCTTTGTGAAGATACTTTGTGAATTTAGCAATTGCTGGAATCCTGTTTTCTTTACTGCCATTAAATAATCTGCAGTGAACAGTTTTAATGTTGTTGTTTCACAGATCTTAAGGTGTTTCACTCACTTTGAGATTTTAGAGAGAGAGAGAGAGGTAAAAATAAACATTGTCTAAAAAAAACTGGCAGGTCTTTAGCAAAGTGAAATTGGTTGTCATACGTGTGAAGTCATTTGAAGTGACTACAGGCTTTCCATTCCTTTTCAGAGGAATATTGTCATGTGCAACAGCTCAGTAATTCTTATCTCTGTTGCAAAAACAGTACCCATTACAATATATGAATTAGCCAGTTCTTGCAATTTGACTGTACAGAGGGAAGGGGACATCAGTTGATAGTTCCATGCTCCATAGGGGCAGAAACAAAAGAAATGAATCCTGCTTAGGCATGGACACAGAGCCAGATCTGAATTTGTAACGAAGTACCCTTATGTGAATATAATATCCCTTTTGTAGAGTGTCATTGGGATAAACTGAAATGTTGCAGAAGGTGGAGGAGAAGTTTTCAGCTTTCAAAAAACCAAGGTAAAGCCTTTGTTGCACTAATACATGTCAGTTGCTACTATTGCAGGTTTCAAACAGTGAGGTGCAAACAGAAGAATGATGAAAAAGAGATAAAACTCTCTTCAACTACCATGCATAAAAATTCATCTTAAGGTATTATTATTTTCTTCTCGTTCATAGCATGGCCGGACCCCCCTGCATCTTGCTGCCTACAAGGGACATCTCCACGTTGTCCAGGTTTTGTTGAAGGCAGGTTGTGATCTGGATATTCAGGATGATGTAAGTAGATACAACCTTCTGATTTGGGCTGGAGGGGAAAAGGTGATTTGCAAATAACAGTAGGCATTCACATCTTTGAAGTAGGATTAAATGGAAACAAAATCTGCCTCTCTATTTTCCAATTCAGAGATGTAACCTCTAATTTGAAGATGCAAAAGTACATGGAAAACAATGTAAAATGGGGTGGTTTTCAGTGAATAGCTTAATCCTCTTGTTCAAGCTGCAGAGCTTTATAAGAGCTCTGCTTGTGCCAGGTGGGTGTGAGAGTCGTCATCTGCTGCTTCTGGTAGAAATGCACTAGGAGTTCATTGTGGGAGCCCACTGGAGGACCTCAGGTAGGGGACACAACCCGTTGTGATGTTTGCCTGAATTGGGAGATGCTCTTTGAGTAGACACAACCCTCAGCATCCAGAGCAGCTGCCCATAGCACAGTGTTGTGCCATGGGGAGATCATCCTGATGGCACCATGCTTCATGTGGGGTGGTCACACCTCTGAGGTTGTTGTGTGGTGAGGCATCAGCACAGAAAACCAGCTTTGAATTTAGCAAAGGGTAGTTTGTGTTCATTTGATAAGATATGGAAGTTGCTGGAATTTCTTGTGTTTCTGTTAGAGTAGTTCTAATCTAGGACTGGGCTTTAAGGTGCTTTGGAGTGACAGGTAGCATGGTTTTAGTTCCCTCACTGGTGAAAAATGGTATATGCTGAAGTGTGCAATGATAGTTGAATAACCACGATTTCTTCAAATTAATTACTAACTTCTGATGACACGCTGGAAGAAGTTTGAGGTAGGGTTGCTTTTGTTCCCCCTGTAATATATAAGGTGGAGAGTCTTCAAAGGCCATAGAGGCCCAAAGGTGTTAGTAGAGTTTACTGTTTGACTAGTAGAAGGACACTGGAAATGTCTAGGTGCCTTTTAAAAAATGCCCTTGGGCATTTGTTTGTATCTAGAGAGTTAAAAGTCTTAGCAACAGGAAAACTGGTTTCTTTCTCTATGTGAGTAGCTGATTCCCTGTGAGATGTGAGCAGTCTGTCTGACAAGCTTGGGGCTGGGCTAACTGATGTGGCCGTCTTTCTGCAGGGAAACTTGTTTTTCCAGGAAGAAAATTTGTTTCCTGCACTCTTTATTCTTTCCCTGTGCCCATCTGTGAAATGGAGCAGATTTACAAGTGCAATGGGAGAATCAGTTTATTCAGATGTATCCTGGGTATAGTTTTTGACTTCTCCCAGCAGAAATGGCTCATTAGGTATTTAAGACAAAATTGCAGATACTTTACAAATACAGCTGGTTTTCCTGAGAAAAGAAAACTACTTTAAGAAAGCAAGAGCTTCCACTGATTTGGTCAAATTGAGTTTCTGTGGAAACTGTTTTTTGAATAAGCCTGGTTCATTTGTTTTAATCATCAAGGAATAAAGTCTACACTGTTTATATGTAAACGTAATAGCCATGATGGAGAAACACTAAATTAGTGTTTAGCATCATTTCAGTTTAGTGAAGAGTCTTGTACTTGTAGAAAAACTCAGCACACTATAGACATATTGTCTTATGAGCTTCTCAGGGGCTTTGTTCACAGCAACTGGGTACTGCTTCTAAATGTGGTGCTTAATATGAGCAGAGTAGTTGCATACTGGATTCATAGATACTGTTTTTTAAAATGTATTTTGATGTGTAGCTCTATATTTAGTAGTAATAGTAATTTGGTTGGGATTGAGGAGAGCCTCAGGACTTCCTGAATTTCAAAGGGTATGTTTGGATTTGTCTTGTAAGAGGAGGAAGTCTAGAGCTCCGAATGAAGATTTTTCCTTGCAATAGGTATTAACTAAAATATTTCTGCTTTCCTTTTACATAGGTCTTCAAAGAAGGTTCCCTGCTTATGGCTTCTCCTTGAATAATTAATTTTTTACAGTTTATGCCCCATAGAATATGTTTGTGGTCTGTTTTAGTTGCAATCTATTGATTATGCCTTCAGTCACTTTTACTGTGTGCTTATGTGGCAGTGAAGGCATCTTAGTCTCAAGTGTTGATTAACATCTGTATGTTTCATTGCTGTTTTTCAGGAATACAGATTTAGGTTCAGATATGAAAACATGGTGAGAGTGGAGAGTATTTTATTTAATTGAAAAGCAAATTAATTTGTTGATTTTGGTCTATGGCATTGTTGTGATAGCACACAAAAATCCAAAAAGATGATCTACCTTTTATTTTCCAAAATAAGAAGAGAAAACTAAACACTTTATTTTGGAGTTTTGGTCAAATTCAAGACTTAAGTTTTAATTTGCCAGATGATAAAGCAGAAAGTTAAAAGCTGCTAATTGTTGTGAAGAGATTAAAATGCTCCCTTTCATGTTCTACAGATACATTCCCTAAACATGGTAAGAGCCTTAAGAATTAGTTGAAGAATGACCTCCAGTGGCCTGGAGTGGGATTATTATGAATTTCAGCCGGTGGAGTCCAGCTCTGTAGAATATGCCACTCCAGGAGCTGGCTCCTTCCTTCTCCCCACCAGTACTGACAACTCTTACTGGGATCCCCGTGCCATCTCTGAGTGGTCAATGAGTGTCCATACAGCACACGCCTCAGAAATAGTCCAGGAGAAAATTGTCCCGGTGAAGGAAATCAAGGATGAAAAAAATAAGAGAAACCAGAAGAGAAAGGCTAGGAAGGAACCTAGAAGATCAGAAAGAGAGAAGGAGGTTAGAACTCTCGTGCATCAAGCCTGCCCTGCGCCTGCCGCCTGTCCCGGTGCATGCGGCCGAGCTCCCTGCGTTGCATGGCTGCATGGCCCGCTTGGCGCTCCGTGCTCTGCATCCAGCCCCCTGCCTGTCTGCACCCTTCCAAATGCAACTGGGAAAGCAAGCTGAGTTAAAGGCCAAAGGCCCCAGAACTTCCTTTCTGGAAGCTCTAGTTTAAGAAGCAGAAAATTAGTTTCAAATGGAACAGTAGGCCAGGGTTCATAATCATTTCTAGCTGAATGAAAACATGCAAAGTGGCTTATTCCTGTGGTCCCATTTCATTTAACCTGTAATTTGTTTTGTTCATGATTATTTTTCATGCCTTAATCACTTCTGCTGGTCATGCATCATCATTTCTTGTGCAGAGTGAAGTTGTTCTTAACTGCATATCATGACTGCCTCTCTAGCAAAAGAGGAGAGGAGCAGCACAGAGACACTGAAAAACATGAGAGCATATTCAGTCCCCTTTGTGTACAGCTGCTTCAGGATATCCACATATGCTTGTATGCTCCTGCAAGTATTTAACGCTTGGTTATATTTTAACTTTAGAATATTTTGATACTTGTACTGTGAATTTAGTGGCTTGATTTTATATTATATGACCTTACATTCAGCACTTTGTATCAGGGATTGAAGCAATGAGGTTTTTTCTGGTTGTTTTGGTTGTTTATTTTTTGGTTTGCTAAAGTTGTGGATGCTCTATCACTGAAAGTGTGCAAGGCCAGGCTGGATGGAGCAACCTGGTCTAGTGGAAGGTGTCCCTGCTCGTGGGAAAGAGGTTGGAAACAGATGATCTTTAGGGTCCCTTCCAACCCCAAACCATTCTATGATTCTATGATTTTGGTGCAATTCTCCTGCAGCAAGTTACTCTGTTGATTTCTGCAAATACAGAGGTGAGGAGGCAAAGTCTCACATGGGAGACGGGCTTTAAAGGAGATTTTACAACTGGAGGATGCTCTAGAGAAAAGGAATGTGCAGGAAAAAATGTTGTTATATGTTGAGGTTTTTTAAGTCAGAGAAAGGAAAAATTAACATGTATTACTAACTAATGTAAACCAAATTTCATTTATTTGGGTCCTTAGAGTCCATAATAGAGACTCAAGTAACCCAGGAGAGCTGTCAAAAGTCTACCTGACACTGTATTGAAGTCAGTTGTGTTGTTTTCTTTCCTTTTGGTTTAACTTCAGATGTAAATAGATACCTGCCCAATTTCCTAGTGCCTGGTCCCAGTGGTTTTAAGATAGTAAGCACATGAGGAAGCTCAGGGAGACAGTTGCAAACACCAGGACACTGAGCAGTGCCAACAGCCATGCCAACAGAGAAGTGCTAAAGAAAGGGTAATGGGGAAAAATTCTGGGGATTTTTCCCCAAAGTCCATGGGGAAAAATCAAGATTTAGGTGTTTTCCTTTCTTCAGGACTCCCAGCCTATAAGCCTCTCCTGAAAGCAGGTGTTAAAGCCCTCTGTAAAAGAGCATGCTCCCCGCTGTGGAAATGAACCTGCTGCTGTGCAAGAGGCCTGTTACAGGTAGAGCTCTCAGATGTGCAGTCCTGTGTCCTCTGCATCAGGGCATGAAGATTTCTATCCCAGTCTCCCACTGTCAGCCTCTTACTATCCCAGTGAGTACCAAGATTTTTTCCTAGAAGTGGAGAACTTGCAACACTGCAGTGCTGCCACGGCAGGACGAAGTGAGTGAGTACCGCTACCTCTGGGCTACTGTGGAAGAGCCAGTGGCCACTTCCTTCACTGGTTTAATTTTGAAGGGTGGTGGCTCTACCTGCAACATGCATGGATCTTCTTCCATCAGGTGTGTGACAAGGGCACTCACAGGGCCAGAGAGAGGAGGGGAGCTGCCTGCATTAGGGCTGTGCAGGACCAGGGTGTGCCGTGCCACCGTGATGCAGTGCCCTGTACCCACCTTGCAAGCTGACATGTCCAGGGCATGGACATGTTGGAATGGACTCTCCTGAGTTTGAGCTGCCTTCAGGGCTAGGCAGAGTCTGAAGAAGGGGGTTTAAGATTCACCAGTGTAGACCTTAGTGCCTTACTTCTACTGAGCCTCAGTTAAGTATTTTTGGCTTTGGGCCCACATCTGCATTTGGGCAGACTTGTTTCTGTCAAGGTCATGTTTCTGTGACATGGCACTGGAGTTGTCTCTCTTCATTGCTACTGATCTGCAGTCTGTTCCTAAGGCATAAATCTCTTGGAGACAGGATCATAAATTGTGCCCAACATAATAGTCTGGACAGTTACTATGCATTTACCAGTGTAATTGCTCTCTGAGCCTCTGGAACAGACCCCTAATGCTTTGCTAAAGGCAGAATTCTGTTGAGTGCTTTTAGAAACATTTATTTCAGCAATTAATAAAAGGTACACAGGTTGGTGATTACTGCCTGAAGATTCATGCTGTGAAAAAAACCACAACACTTCTTTTTTCTCGGACTCCATGAAAGGCAAGGCAGGGATTTGCTCTGCTGCTGATGGGGAGGGGAGGGCAGGTTAGAGTGCAGTGGTGCAGGCACTGTTATTTTTAGGATGGCTGTGCTCTCCATGGCTGGGTTGCTCAGTGGCTGTCACACAGAAGCCATCACAACATGGTCGTTAAGCTTCTACAGCATTTCGATCAGTTTAGGGTTAATGTTTGTGCTGAGGTGTAAAGGAACAGCGGACCAGGTGCTGCCCTATCCCACTGGCTGAGGGGTCTGGTGGTGGTAGGGACAGACCCTCACCAGGACAGTGATTTGTGCCCTCTCTTCACTGGGGCACTCCCTGTTACATGGATGAGGCGCTTATTTTGTCCAGTTGTGGGTTGCACCTTACTCTTGGATGCTGGTGTAGGGAAGATGTCATAACCAAAGCCCATACCTTGGGCAGGAGGCACCTGAGCCTGCCATTTGCAGGACTTGTGTCCCTTCACCTACTTCCATTTCAGGGACCAGAATGTATTTTGGGACAAAGCTTAGGCATGAGTGAAGCTGTCCTAGTGCTGCTCTGCATCCCCAGTGCACACGGGTTGGGATTACCAAGGGGGACGTGGTCTTGCAGCAGTGAGGTGCCCACTTTCCAAACAGACAAATGTGTTTGTATAAAATCTAAATGAAATGCTGCTAGAAGTGGCTGTCATATCAACAAAGCCCCAAAAGCTGAATAGTCTTTTACCTCACTGCAGTTACTGTGATGGGAACAGGAACAGCCTTGATTTAAACTGTCTCAGTAAGAAGATCCTTAATTACAAACCAATTCCTGTACAATCCATTCCTGCCCCAGATTTCTCCACAGTAATCTTCCCTTTGGTAAAGCAGTAGGAACCAACCATTCATAGGTCAGATTCCATCCACTGCAGTGGCAGTTGCCATTTTGTTTTAGTCTGTTTTATAATATCTTCTGTAGGTTTGCTGGTGCATCAATACCACTTGGCAGGGGTGGGTTGGCAGATTACTTTCCACTTCATAATAGTCAGATAAAATGATTTTTGCACTGTCCCACATGACTCACTACTGCAGTAACAGTAGCTGTGCCATTATCAAAAATCAGATAGCAAATTCTTCCTCAGTTTGCTGGTGAGCAGATTTCCATGTAGTCATAGTAACTGGTAGCTATTTGACATTTGTATTTGTGAGATGGTATAATTTGGACATTTTCCATAACATTTTGGTTGTCTTTGAATTTGGAACAAATACATAAGTTCAGAGCACTTGCCATGCTGTCAATTTTCCAATACTTTTTGTTCCCATTTCCTGGAAGCTTTACTGTCTTTGTTGAAATCTTTTAAAATATATTTCCAGTTTCAAGAACAAAAGTAAAAATATGTAACCTCTAGAAACAACGAGAAAACAGATAGCAGGCTTTTAAAAAGTACCTTTAACACAATTTTTTTAAATCAACGTCATCATTTTAAGCCAATTTAATTATTTACTGGTAGGGATTACTGAGAGGTTGTGGTTGGCAGTGCTCATTTTTTATAGGTTAATAACTATTTTGGTGTCATTAGAACAAAAGAACCCTACCAAGAGCAATTTCTAAGTAATCTGCTAATTGCCTTTGAGAACAAATTGTTCAAATAAACCAGTTATCTGAAGACTTGGACAGTCTAGAATAAAAAAATACAGAAATTCCTCTAATTTTAGTATTTAATATAGTATGCTATTATCTGATAAAGAATTTTAGCAGAGAAATTTTGTGCCTATTTAGGACTTGGTTTCCTGCAAGCTTTTTTAGGGACACATGGCATATTTCTGCCTTGCGTGAAGACAAGAAGTGGTGACCACTATCTACATAAGCAGAAATGGATTGGATTCCAAATCTGTTTATTCATCCCAAAAAAATCTGTGTACAGCTTTGAAGCCTGTCTCTGTTCCTGGACTCAGGCTGTGCTTTGGCATTGCTGGTTCAAAGCAACTTCAAAGGAAAGCCACGACCAGTTATTGTGGCAGCAGTGGAGCTGCTGCAGCTCATTTTCCCATTGATCCCTGTCTTACATCCCTACACACTGCTTCATAAATCCTTCTCTTGCCCCTCTTTTATCAAGTTCTCACCAACATGTACATAAAAGCATATAATCCCTGATGGGAAAGGACAGTGGTATAAGTTTCCCTAGTCTTCAGTTTCTGGAAGGATTGCAGAAAACGAACCTTGGGCTCTCTAGCTCAGCAAATGAGTTCAGCAGTTGTTAGGGAGGAGATAGATGAGTGGTCAGACAAGGTGACCACATCAGCATAATTTCTTTTGGAAAGTTGGCCTTAAAGGAAATAAACTGATGTAGGAGACTTGCTTGTTGCTGCTATGTTGCAGACCTATGTGGCAGGTCAGTGAGAAATGAATGTTGTTTGGACCTCAAGTTCCCTCAGTGGCTTGAGTGAAACAAGTGGATGGTTGTGCAGTTGTGGTTCTTGTCATAAAGTTGCCTCCACTCTTAGCACTAATTGGTAAATTCATCAGAGGTGCTGAAGAGACCGATCTCATGCTCCTTATCCTAAGCAGGGCTGATGGAGCAATCACAGCCAGAGCAAGAGAGCCTTATCCAGTTAGTGTAAGTCCTGGAGGATCATGATGATGAATTGCGACAGCCTGTAATTCCCTTTAGTTCCCTACAGACACTGATGACTATTAGACACATAGAGCCAAATGTGTCCAATTCACTGCCTTCTAATACTGCCATGTTTTTAGAATGCTTCAGTGCTGTATATAGGATTGTGATGACTTTCAAACTTCTGTAAATGGTTTGTAGCTCTGATACTTTTAATTACTTCATTAATCTGGAAACTTTTATGGTAGTTGTTTAGGGGGACTGTTTTCAAAGGCAGCTTGGATTTAAACAGTATGTGTTTCGAAGATGCAGCCCCTGTGTGTGTTGTCTGCATTTGCATTAAATCCAAATGAGGTGGGAATTGTACCAATTACAAATTTGCTTCTTTTTGCAGGGTGACCAGACAGCATTGCACCGGGCTGCTGTTGTAGGGAACACCGATATAATAGCAACTCTGATTCAAGAGGGCTGTGCTTTGGACAGACAAGACAAGGTAACAGACAAAACAAAAGCCCTGTGGGATGACAGCTTTGGCAGTCAGTAATGTTAAGGTGTCAGAGAGAAAGTTATAGTTTATACTCCTTAGTAAGTGTCTGATGCTTTGAGAGTAATTGGAACAATTACATTGAAAAAAAAGTTGTACCGTCTCTTTAATACAAATTAATGATTTAGTTATGCTTTTATATTAGGCTGATAGTTTTTGGTTTAAGAGTCTGTTCTCAGCTCACTAAGGGATGAATTAAAGGAATGTACAACCATACTATGACCTATGCAAAGGACTGCACAGTTCCCATGATTATCCCAGAAACTTCAGAATCTCTGTCTGTAAGTTCAATTTAGGAGTAAACATAACTAATTTCAAGTTCCAGAAAATAACATTATTTTTACCCTCTTCTAAAAATAAAATAGAAAATAAGCTTGTAGGAAATGAAAATATTTTTGAGAGAGTAGGTTGGTTATCCAGCCCCTAACATTCTCCTCTTGTGTGTGTGCTCTTCAGGATGGGAACACTGCTCTCCATGAAGCTTGTTGGCATGGATTCAGTCAGTCTGCCAAAGTGCTTGTTAAAGCAGGAGCCAACGTTCTTGCCAAGAACAAGGTGAGACCCATGGAGGAGGAGCTTTCAGTTCTGGTCTAAGGTGGCTGATTCTCAGAACTGGAGATTTCTGGCCATGGCATTTCTCAGCAGGTGGGGGAGCAGCTCTTAGTGGGATTTTTTTCTTCTTTTTCTTTTCATTTATCACGCCTGGATGGTTCATCCACAGGCATTAGGAAATTCATATTTTGACAGCTGACGCAGGAGAAACTCAATAACGCGTTGAATGATACATTAATTACACTGAGGAACACTGCCATTCCTGTGGAAATCTCCATGGTGCTCTAATTTATACTGAGGAGATGCATTGTGATTGGTGTGATTTAAAATGCAAATGAATTACACCAATAGGAAAATAGTACTGAAAATCTGTTTTTTTTCCAGAAATTAAACAGCCAAAGGAATGTAAGCCTCAGAGGGAAACAAAAAAATGTGCCTTTTGTTACTAAGTTCTTCCTAATATATTAGCATAGTCTCTTCCCAGAATCTTGTAATGAACCTGGATTGTGTTCCTTTTGGTATTTATAATACCTTAAGAGCCATTTAGAGGAAAAAATAACAAAGTAAAGGGCTTTAGTTCCACTCTGATTGTTTTAACTCAGTGGCACTTCAATTCAGTAATTCAGAAGTTAATGGAATAGTCCAGGAAATAGTGGTAGCAGCCCATGGTGTGAGCAGAATCAGGGTTTGGACAGCTGTGCTGCTGGGTTGGTCAGATCACATGGCTGGCACTGTGCCCTGCATGACAGGGAGAGGGCTTTGGGATTGCTTTAGGGGATCATGGAACATTTTTGATAAATGTGTCTCTAAAACAACAACTGAAAGGGGCTGGGAAAGAAAGGAGACAGCTGGTCAAAGTCTAAGATTTAGAGTAAAAAGGCATGTTGCCTGGGCATAGTGATTCTGTATGTGCACGTGTTTTTAGGCACGATAGAGGCATATATTTATACAATTGTGGTGACTTTGTGGTCTGCAATATCATCATCTTTGATATTATTTTATGTGTATTCCTTATTTTGTAGTAGTTCAACTACCAATTTTTATTTACTGTAATTACTTTTGCTGTCATGTCCACCTAGATTTGTATCAAGGGTACTTTAGAAAACTTCCCATGCTTGACTGTAAGTCTTGCTCCTATCCCTAGATATGCTTGTCTATAGACTTCTGTACAAAGGTGTGGGCTTAAGATGCAAGTCTGGTTATCCTGCATGCTTGGGTGCCTCAAGGAATTAGAAGATTTAGCTTACAATCCAGTTTATGTCAGCTGGAGGCAGCCTCTCTGGGAAAGTATGTGCACAAAATAGCTCAGCAGGGTTGATGGCTGAAATATGACTGGCAAACTTTAATACTGCCTGAGCAGCTCCTGTGCTAGTCTTTGATGTCTTACCCTTTGCATTTCACTCTTTGGGTGGTTTTTAATGGACAAGATATATTCTCAGGAGCTGCTGAAAAATGTGGGAATCATGCATGCTTGCACGTGCTTTTACCTCTTTTGTTTTCAAGAAAAATGAAGAGCTTAAGTTTACTTAATCCCAAAATGGTTTCTCTGTTCTCTCAGCTTTTTGTGTTACTGATGACAAGGCATTATCATTCTGACAGCTTTTCTGGCAGCAAGGGTTGAGTGCCATGTGCAGGAGCATCCTACAGGCTGTTGACTTACACCTGGGCATTGTGTGATTTTGGATGGGTGGGACAGGTACAGGCTGCTAGATTTGCCAAACCTGTGAAACAGTAGAAGATGGGAAGGATTTGACACTGTGTTTTGGGTAGCTGTATTCCTCCTGCACAGCAGGCAGGTGCAGTTTATTTTAATTTAAGTTGGCTTAATAAAACCTTTTTTGCTGTGATAGATCATGCAGTGAGATCAGTTGTAAGCTTATTTTTAGATTCTTCATCAGTCATCAGTCTGTACATTTCAGTGAAGACTCCCAGACTGGTACAACTTGGAACCTCTCTCCCTCTCAGAAGTTGGTGAGAGATTTGTCACCCCATGGGAGATGAGTCAGATGAGCCACTCTGTGAGCTCTGACCCTTGGCACCGTGATTCTCCCAGAATTGAAGTCCTCACCTGCTGCACAGGACCTCTGCCTTCCCACTAGGGCCAACCTGCCAAAGAGCAAATGATAAAGGCATTGCAGAGGCTTTTCAGAGATGAATCTGGGAGGGGAAAAAAATGACACTTAAACACAATTTAGCTGAGAAGAAAAGTGTTTATGTCTGCCACAGCTTAGAGACTACATTCAGGTCTGTAATATGGAAGTGAAGACCTAAGACCACATCTAAGTGTTGGCTTTTGTAATTCTAACGCTGCAGCTCTAATCCGTGTCCTGAAAGCAAGGGGGACAAATCAAAGGACATAATCAAGGTCAACAGGCAGTGTAGTAAACACCTTTTTACCTGAGGTGATTTAACTTCTAGCTCCCAAGAACCAAAAACTCTGAATGTTTTCAGGCCAACAAAAGCCAAATGCTCCCAGAAAAGCTTGTCAGACCAATAAAATCGTTCATTTTGCTAGAAAGACAATACACAAACCAATACTTCTTTGATTTCTGTCCATTTCTGCACACTTTCTTCTTTGAGGAACCATAGCATGTGGTTCTCTGGGGCTTAGGTGGCTTTTTGCCCTCCCTTCCCATCTTGGCTGGAGACTAGTGTGCCTCCTGGTCTCCTCAATACCCTCCTGGCTGGGATGAAAGATCCCATGCCATGGCAGTTTGGTTTTTTGTGTCTGTGCATGGGGGAAACTGAAAACATAAGAATTACAGTTCTTTAAATTAAATATTTAACATTGCTATTTGAGACTAATGAAGGAGACAGCTTCTAGAGTTCTTTCTTTCTGTAAACAGATTTGACCAATTGTACTATTTCTGCGTTTATTATATCCCAGGTAAGCCATTGCCATAATGAATTGGGGATTTCAGTCTCTGGGTTCGTTCATCTCATATCATTGGGAAAACAACAGTTTCCCACCTTTGGGTGGATATTTGTGTTTGTATATTTGTATTTTTATATTTTAATGTTTATGTCCAATGTCTAAATCTGGCTTGTATGTTTTCCTGTATTTCTCTAAGGCAGGTAACACACCTCTTCACCTGGCTTGCCAGAATAGCCATTCCCAGAGTACTCGTGTTTTGTTACTTGGAGGATCTCGAGCAGACCTCAAAAATAATGTGAGTTTTGGAAATAACATGTTCATTTTTATGTGACTTTGTTTTAGGTATATTGCTTTAATTTGTAGAAATACTCAGAAAGGCTTTAAGTGATTATTATAAATTATATTGAAAAAAACCCCACTACACAACCGTTGAATTTATCATGCACAGGAATGTTTTTGGTAGGACTGAGTGATGGACTACTTGTACCTATCTCTTGAGCAAGGATAAAAGAAGCCAAATGGGGTTTTGCTGTTGCACAGACAGTGGTTAAAGGCTTCAGATCTGCAGATCATAAGTGTCAGTGTGTCACATGAGGTAGATTCAAGGTGGCTTCTGCTTCAGATGGCTTTCCTCCTATTTTATATTGATTCTGGCATGATAGATAAAGAAAAAAACAATCTACAACAGGAAGCCAGATATTTTTGTCCTGGTTGATAACAAAGTGGGCAGAGAAATGGAAACCTGTGGGGGTTTTTGCAGCTCCCAAGCTCAGCTGCACAAGTGCCACCCTTCATGGGAATGCTCCTCTGGCTGCCACTCATGTTTTCTACATTATGTGGAACCCTAAGTTGAGATTCCAAATTGCATTGATCAGTGATTCAGAACAACATATTTAATGGAAAAATTTAACTAACTCGGGGTTTGTAGTGCCAGTAAAATAGCATTTTATTTTTCCAGTATTTCCTATCAGTGGTTAAAGAATTCATGCTCTCACCTTGCCTGACCCCAGCTCTTGCTAAACTGTCCCACCCATGATAGCAGATTTTATACTGCAGAGAAGACAGCATTGCTGTTCTGTGGAGGTGTGTGGTGTTTACTGCTCTTTCTGATTTAATAGGATTATTTCATCCCTGAGCATCATGACAAGTTACAGGCTTTCTCACTGTGATTACATGCTCAGAGCTTTGTTTCTGTTTGCAGGCAGGAGATACCTGTCTGCATGTGGCTGCTCGTTATAATCACTTGCCCATCATTAGGGTGCTGCTCAGTGCTTTCTGTTCTGTCCATGAAAAGAACCAGGTCAGTGCATGAACCTCATTGTGACTCTGTGTCCTTTGCATATGGCCAGTTGTTGGGAAGAGGAATTCCTATCCAAGTAATCCCGCTTCACTCTCTGTGCTCCACTGTACCACCAAATGCCTAAGCTTTTAAGAATAGCCTTAAAGTAATGGCATATCAGTGGTTTATTATTTTGCCATCGCATTTGCATTATTTCTTTAAAGCATTGCTTATTTATGAGGTGATTTAATGATCTTATAGCCATTATAGAGACATGGTGAAGCACAACTCACTGACATTTAAATGCTATTAAAGTGCAAATTCCTCTGGAATACTGTTCTTTGCTGCATTTTGCAGCAGGGGGAATTAAGAGGACATAAAATTGAAGACAAAGCATGCTCTAAATTCAAAGTAATGATCAGTCCAGCCTAGGATTAATCATCCATAGTTGTTTTAGGGAAGTAATTGATTGCTGTACCTATAGCATAGCCTAATTGGGTGTTAGAATTTAGTACATTAAAATGTACTAAAATCTGCTAAATAAACATATTATGTGGTGCTTAACCACATTTTCTCATGTTCCTGGGAAATCTTCCATGTGTAGTTGAGGACCATAAAGATGTTTTCTGAACTGTACATTTAATGTTCTGTCTTCACTATGAGATATTACAGAAAACAAAATAGGTTTCAGCATGTTAAATTTACTATGTAATTTTATTTGGAAATGAGTTTTTTAACATGCGAATGAGCTACTGAATATTAAGATCAACTGGTGTGAACCTGGGCCAGAGAGACATCCCTTTCCTTCATTCCCCAGCACTACCCAATGTTGTTCCATATTTGCCCATAGAATGATTTCAGTTAGGAGTACACCTCATCTAAGTTAGCAACAGGCACTAGTCCTGAGGGAATCTAATTTTATGAAGGCAAAATGCACAACCAGGGGAACAGGAAGGCATTATACACACATGTCCAGTCTCACTTGAACAGTTGCTGGCTCTGTTACCAGTGCCCAAATCTGATCACAGCTGTCTTCACCTCACTGCACCAGGACAAGGGCAGGGCAGTGTGTTAGTTCTGGACCCAGATTGCTTGCTGGCTCTGATCCAAAATCAGTTTTTTCCTAAGGAAACCTGTTAAGAGCATGCCAACCATCTTGCTGCCAGTACTTACCTGAGTATTTCTGAGTAATGTGATACATGACCATCTGCACACCAAATAATCAAACCTGGGGGGAAAAAAAAGAAGAGAACGTTGTGGTGGGAAAACTTGTTCTACCCTCAGATGTTGTATCCATTTACTGGAGGTAGAGCTGGGCTGTCTCCAAGCTGCATCATGTGTCACTTGGTTTGATAAATCAGATCACCAGCGTCCCAGCTGCATTTCTCAGACTCAGGCTGAAGTAGCTCCTTGCCCCCTCCTGCCATCTTCCTCTCCAGTCAGTCATTTTTTATTGACTAGGCCTTATTTAAGTTTAGCTGTTGCATCAGTAAGTGTAGGGTTTTGTTCATGTGTGAGCACCACACACTGAGGAAGTGTGGACTCTGTAGGATGAGACCCAAGGACTAGTGTCACAAGTTTGTTTTCTGCTTTCTGACTTGCAGGCAGGGGATACTGCACTCCATGTAGCTGCTGCTCTAAATCACAAGAAGGTGGTGAAGCTCTTGCTGGAGGCAGGGGCTGATGCATCCGTTGTCAACAATGTAAGCAGGACAAAGAGTTTCTTTGGTATTTTATATTAATGTGGAGTCCCTTCAACATTCCTCATAGGCTTAGTAGAAAATACTCGGTTGTGAAGTGTTGAATTATATCTGGGTAAATTAACACAATTAGTCACTTTACCCTTGTGCACAGAGTATATACTGAACTTGGCTGGAGAAATTCCGTGTTTCCAGTAGCTAATGTTCTGAAGGAAATGCTGTTTTCTTTTTTCTCTCAGGCAGGCCAGACTGCTCTAGAGGTTGCCAGACAGCACAATAACCCCGAGGTTGCACTTCTGCTCACTAAAGCATCACAGGTACGTTACACATCTCTCCCCAACACACACATACACGTGGAGCTGAGGCCATTTAATCTTGGGAGGCTGCATCCCCTGCTCCTTGTCTTCTGCTGTGAAAGGTTCCTGCTTTTCTGGCATTGTGGGCTGGGCTGAGGCCTGTTGGTGCAGAGCCTTTCAGCCCCCAAGGCAAGGAAGGTGTGCAGATGAAGCCTTAGCATGAAGTGCCCTCAAAGGTTTCTGTGTCCTGACTGGCAGAGGGTGGAGCAGTCAGAGGCACTGCAGTGGCCCAGGGGTTAGAAAGTTGCCTTGTACCCAGAAGCTCCTGAGTTGTGTCACTCTGCTGCCTGCCTCAGACATATCCCATCCCCAGAAGGGTGGTTAGCACTGGAGGGTGCTTTGCAATGGGGACAAAATGTTTATATCCTGTTTATACTTTGCAGCTGTATGTGAAATGCTGCAATGCTCTTCGGGCCAGAAGGCAGGACGGCATGAGACCAGGCACAATCCTTGCCCTCCTCCTCCTTGTCACCTCTGCCTGCATGAAAAGGGCTGGGCTTGGCTTGGAACCAGCTTAGGGATAGCAAAGGAGGTGCTCACCCTTCTAGGGGACAGCAGAGTGCCTCAAAAGACTGAGCTCAGTGCTGGTGTGTTTTCACAGCCTTAAACACCCATGTTGCTTGGCTCATCAGTGTCCATCTGGCAGTGCACTCTCCTTTATCCATAGCCTTTCAGACAGACAAGGAAAAGGTCTGCTCTATTATTTGTCTTCTGTGGTAGGAAAGAGCATAACATTACTGAGTAACAGTGTGGTCTGTCTTCAGGTCTCGCGTTTTAACCGTGGGAGAAGCCTGAGGAAGAAGAGAGAGAGACTGAAGGAGGAAAGGAGGGCTCAGTCAGTGCCACGGGATGAAGTGGTGCAGAGCAAGGTACAGCCTGGCATTACCAGCTGGATCTGCTGTGAGGAGGGACTGTCACGAAAACACATTGAGGACTCAGACTATTTGGAGCCATCACTTGTGCATGGCCCCAGCAGCTGCCCGAGGCAGTCTGTCATGCTCTGCTGCTAAAGCATTTCCCACTCATATGTGCAGAGCAACTTAAAGCTGGGCAATCAAAGAAGAGGCTCCTTTTCCCCATCTCTGCAACTGCTCTGAACTCCCTGTCTTTGCTTCAAGCAGGGCAGTGTCTCAGCTGCTGACGACACACCAAGCAGTGACCAGCCCCCAGAGAGGAAGAACAATCTGAAGGATAAACCCCGGTCAGCCTCACCAGATCCCAAAGGGAAAAAGAGTAAAAAGAAAAAGCCAAAGGAAAAGGTATCAGTAGATTTAAAACAGCAGAGAGAAAGAAGGGATAGCTGTTCAGAAGTGGTGTGGGTCCCTTTGGTGTGTTGGGGCAGCAGCCCCACCACGCTCCTGGGACAGAGATAGTCTTCAGATAAAAGTGATTTTTGCTGTAATTGTCACAATGGATTCCCACCAGGAATAGTGTACCACGGTGCTCATATAGGCAAAACATTATGTGTATGTTATGCAGGTTTCAGCACTCTCAGACCCCATCTCCCCAGCTGATCAGCAGACACTCCCTCAGCCCCAGAAGAACGTGCCCAAGCGCAGAAGTAAACACCACTGCTCCTCTCCACCCCCTCCCCACGAGGTCCGAGCCTACCAGCTCTACACACTCTACCGAGGAAAGGACGGGAAGGTGATGCAGGTGAGCCACTGCCTCACAGAGGGTGACACTGGGAGCAGCCTGTGGAGCTGGGACATGGGGAACAGACAGAAAATATGCTCCACTAACTGCACTCTCAGGGGCATGAAATCGTGATTTGGGATTGGTTTTCCTTGCTTGGGCTTCAGCTGCATTTTGGCCTGAAGTCTGGCAAATAATAAGCTGGTTTTGTACCTGTTAAAGAAGACATATTTAAGTAGTTTTGACTGCAAAGATAAGGGTGAACAGTGATTAGAAATGACATGAGAACTTTCATTATATACTTTGAAACATTAAGAGTTCTGACAGGAGATGCAAAGAAATTTTCCAAGGAACAGCAGTGTGTAAGCACCAAAAACTTACTACCTAAACCAAGAGGCTGAGTAAGCTCAATAGATTTGGTTCCAATTCTTTCTGGGTTTTGCAACACATCTTTGGGTATTTTATGTTTACTGGGGGCAGGATTTCTATAGAAACTAGTAAACAAATACACCTGGAGCTACCAGGCCACGTGCATTTATTTCAGTTTGGAGAATAATATTTTAGTAACTTTATTACACAACTGATTACCAGTAGACATTTATAAGAAAGCATAAAAACAGTCATTAAATTATCCTGTAGACACTGTAGACTATATTGTTGTTTTCTTAATATTGCCCTCCTGTACTCCTGGAAGGTCTATCCTTTAATTTCCTTAGCTTTTCACATCCATCCATCAGCTCTTGTCAGTCCCTTCCTGTAGTTCAGAATTTCAGCAGATTCTGAAGACCATTCAAGTCAGATTTCAAAGGTTTTACTGGCTGTTAACTGCTTTCCAGCCTCTTCATGAAACGTTTGAGAAATTTCCAGACAGGGGCAGTATGGAATTATCCCATAGCAGACGTCAGGAAGGCTGGAGGACTTTTCACATAGTAAAAGGAAAAAGGAGCAGAGAGGTGCAGAAGGACTTGGGGAGCAGAGAGGTGCAGAAAGCAGATAGGACTTGTATACAAATCTCATCTATTCACAAAGATTAGCTTAATAGAGCTAGACTCCCATACAGTATTTCCTGAAATACATGACACTCCTCTCTACTTTTCTTTTTTGCTTTGTCTGTCTTCTTTGATGCCCTGAGGCCATGAATAGCAAACATAATTGCTGAAGTACATGTACTTCTGAAGGTTTCTTTAGTACTCAGCAAACGACCCACCTTTCCCTGCCAAGGCAATAACCCCCAATTTATGAAACATTACTGCATGGCTAAAGAACAGAGGGAGGCTTCTGCAGACAGATTCAGAGCAGCTGCTTTGGGCTACTGGCACAGCCCCTGAAAGAGCCAGTTTCTGCCTTTGGGCTGCAGAGGAAGCTGATGAGGTTTAGCTGTCCTTGCATAAGGGAGCCTTTTGTGACCATCCCCCTGCGAGATTTAAATGTGGTCAGTGTGGCTTCCCTTGCACAGGGGCCATGGGATGGTGTCAAACGAGTCAAAGGCAGGCAGAGGAGTGGCCAGCAGGCGAGGGGCAGCTGAATGCCAGGAGGGTGAGGGCAAAAACAGAAGCAGCGAGGCCTTGCCATTCAGTACTGAAAAAGGACAGAGCATATGATTGGCAATAGGTTAAAATGCAAATGCACACAACCCACACACATCCACAAAATCAGATTTTTTTTTTTTACAATTGAGAATTACAGCATTGAGACACAGAGTATAGGCCTGTGATGTGGTATTTCCTCAGCCAGCACGCAAGGTCTGAGCTCAGTGCTGCCTGTAGCACCAGTGAAATCAACATGCTGTGTTAGGGTGTGTCCCTACACATCAGATCAATCCTTGTGTAGGCTGTGCGGTTTCAACCAACAGTCCACTTGCTGAGCAGCTGTAAGATACTGTCAGGAGGGGGAGATACAGTACATGGGATAGAAGAACCCAAGACTGACTGAAGAAGGCTGTGATAATGTTCCAAGTGTGCCAAGAGGGTGGTGGGGTGTAGCAAGTAAATGTATCATCATTGCTCCTTTCAGGCACCCATAAATGGATGTCGGTGTGAGCCCCTGATAAATAAACTGGAGAATCAGCTGGAGGCAACAGTGGAAGAGATAAAAGCAGAGCTTGGGACAGTACAAGATAAAATGAATATTAAGCTGGGCCAGATGGAAAGCAAAACTCAGCATCAAGTAAGAACATGACTTGAAGTTCTGGTTGCCTGTATGATTTAGAAACATATCCTAAACTTAATTAATATTTTCATTGTAATTGTTCATTTTTTGCTTCTTGTCTTCTAAATGCAAACCTGAAATTCTAATACTCAAATCCAGAGAACTGTGACATTCAGCTGGGAACTGATGTTGCAAACTAGGGTCTTGAAAAAAACCACATTTAATGTGTTAAGTAGCTTCTGGTGCTTCTTTAGACAACGAATCTTATGGGCTTGAGCCGTTAAGAGGGAAAGAAGGCAGTCCTGTAACTGGTCAGTTCACAACTGTTGAAATCCCTTTTGCTAAATTATGTATGCATTGAGATTCAAGATCCTCTAAATTACTTTTTATTTTTAATTTAATAGTTATTCATTGGTAATTTTGTGATTGAGCCTCTTTGCAAGCTACATCTAATCGTAGTTGGCAGCATTCCTAGAAGCGAAGACTGAAAGACAGATTGTACTTAGATTTAGAGGGTTCACAGATGGGAGTTTGGTCTCTAACATGATGATCCCAGCTGAAGAGTGTTCTCCCCACAGCTCCGAGTTTTGGACAAGCTCATGGCCGAGCGGCTGTCGGCAGAGAGGACAGAGTGCCTTCACCGCCTGCAGCAGCACACGGAGCTGGAAAAGAGCGACGGGGAGAAGCGGCAGGTAGGGCTTGACACAGCTACCCCCTCTTAGTCCATCCTCTGGCAAGTCAGCTCAGCAGTTTCATCCCAGCAGGCAGAAAATATCAGAGATGTGGCACATCTGTTCAGACAGGTAAAAGAGCTTCAAAGACCAAATTATTCCTACCCACCATCTTATTCACTAAAGCAAATTTATGAAGTTTTTGCATTAGAAATGAGGAATGTGAAATCCAGTCCCACTGCTGTAATTTAATTCAGTGTGTCTCTAGTGTGGGATCTACAACAAAACACCATTTTTCTAACATAGTGATTTGCAAAAATTTCCAGCACTAAATTTACACAGTTGTGCTTTCTGCTTTTGCTTCATTAGAGGACATATGCAGAAACATATCCAAATAGTAAAAAAGGCTAAGATCTGTGTTGTTCCTTTACTTCTCATCCATTTGGTTGTGGGCCCTGGGAATATCTCCTTTCTTCTCTATCTGATCTTTTTTCCCCACATGTATTAAAAGGCTGAGGTTCTTTCCTCTGATGTTAGCAACACAGCACCATCTCCAAGCTGTGTATTACTGCCAGTAGGAAGGTTCTTTTTTGTATGCTTGTTCAACCAGCAGTACAAGAACGACTGCTCCCATAGAGATCCAGCTCTTGCCCTTCCAGCTTCTGCAAAAACTCACCATTTAAAACCTGCTGAGAAATGTCTTTCTTCACTCACACAGGTGAATTTAAAATACCGTTCATTTTCTCATTACTGGTATTCTTCCAAAAATTGAGAAATACACTTTGTGCTAGGAAAATGTCATGAGTGTTTGTAAGACCATTCCAAATCCTTGTAAAAAGACTGACAGCTGTGATAATCCTTGCATAGGATACTGATCAAGATACTCAGGTCTAACATCCACCAAACACTCTTCTCCAAAGAAAAGTACTTTCCAAACCAAGGCAGCTTTACTTTTTATTCCATAAGAGACATAAATATTTTATTGGCTTCTGAACATCTAGGCTTGTGCTCCATCTCCCTGTAATCTCCATTTAAGACACGATGCTGGAATGATACATCAGTGAACTGAATTAAATTATGTCAGCTGTTCCTGCTCAGTTGGGTCTAACTGAAACATCTGAAAAACCAGAATTGGGCTTTACTAACACACTGACTAAATATCCTTGTGCCTAGGAGGGCCTGACCTAAATTCATGATGTCAAATGGGTGAAAAGCACTACTCCTATTTTAAATTATTTAAATGTATCTGCAGCTGAGACTTATTTAGCATCTGTGTAATCTGAAAGCTGTTACTGATTTATCATTTAGTGGAGGACTCACCTTTTTCACTGAATGAATAGAGAAGCAGAGGTTGGTAATTGTATAAAGCTGTCCCCCAGAAGTGTCTAATTTGAATTTCACTCTTAAAAATGACCACGTGGTGTTCCTTGCACTTAGAAAGTACCATTGACTGTATGAATAAAGAAGTCATTCCCAACAGAGGACTCAGAGTTGCATTGGAAGTAGCATACTCACATCTAAGAGGTGATAGCTTGGACTGAAGATACTGCCTTTCATAAGCTAGGCACAGTGCTCCACCTTTTTTGATCTGCAGTCCTTTAAATATTCCCAGTGGTAGCATGCAGATCTGAACAGGGAATCTAAGCCCACAGATACCCGGCTTACTTTTTGTCCCTGCCACATGTCCTCAGCAGCCCAGGAACCATAGAATTATGTAATTTACAGTCTCTTTCTGATAGATTTCCTTGGTTGATGAGCTGAAGACTTGGTGCTTGTTGAAGATTCAGAATCTGGAGCTCAAGCTTTCTGGAGATTCCAGGTCATCGAGACCAAAATCAACTTTGTCCACTTGTGAGTCTCTCACTGAGACCCTGGATACTGACAACAACCCCCACAGTGCCAAGGACTGTAAAGCCAACCAGCCTGTGCTGTCAGAGGGCTCTCACCAGCATTCCTATATCACACTTCCAAATAGCCTCTTGGAAGATGGGGGAAGGAGCAGAGTCCAGATGCCAGAACAAAGCTTTGGGCAGCACTTTTGCATTAAACAAGATGGAGCATTGGGTACAACCATGCCAGGTACTTAGCTGTCATATCTATTTGAGGCCGAGCTCAATTAATAACGCAGAGGTTATTAATACTACATTATTAATACTACATAATTCTGGTGGTGTGCTTTCCCCCCTCCATATGCCTAATGTCTTGGGATTTGAATACACCTCAAGGCATTCACTGGGAATATTTTAAGAGGTGGCTGGATGGAATTCCACTGACTGTTCCTGATGCTTCCACTATGTCTTTGAAGCAAAAGTCCTTTGGTGTTTTGAATAACTCTTGGCCCTAGAAGCTTCTGAGGAAAAAAAAAAAAAAAAGAAAAGTGCAGAACAGCCAGGTGTCCCGAGCCAAGTAGAATGCTATCTGAGTCCTGGCTTCTGTAAATTATAATGTATATGTCCCCTAAACACTACGCAAAGTGAACAGACATGGATGCCCTATCAAATAGAATGGTGGTGCTTGAGTGTAAGCTATTCTGCATTGGAACAGTTCAAAAGCATAGAGATGTGTGGCCTTTCCAAAATTACTGGGACTTTAAGCTTTGTAGAAGCAGGAAGTTCATAAATATCAGCTCACACAACCTACTTTGGAATTGTAGACTCACATGTCCTTCTGATGAAGTCAGAAGGGACACTTTCCAGTGTACCAGGTTGTTCAGAACCACATCCAGCCTGGCCTTGCACACTTCTGAGGATCGGGCAACCAGAACTTCTCTAGGTAACCTGTGCCAGTGCCTCACAATGAAGAATTTTTGGCTACTGTTTATGTCCTTTGCCTGTGGTCCATCTGTAGCCCCACAGCTGCAATGCAGCACCTTTCTGCCTGGGCCAGCTTTTCTCCTTTCATGACTTTCTATTACATCAACAGAAGATGTGATAAACTATTATAAGCCTGTACAAGGTACACGAAAACCCCATCATTCATCAAACAATGAGATCTTCTGAGAGCAAAAATAAATGCCCAGAGCTTTTCTTAATATATTGTCTATCATTTATTCTACAGGTACAGAGCAACAGGTAGTGGCTGGTGGACCAGTTTCTTCTTCTGCCCCTGCTCAAGATGTCAGGCCAAAGGACAAAGCTGTGAGTGCCAGCACGTTCCACAGGTTCCAGCAGGAGTTGCCCTCCTCTGAGCTTTCGGGCTCCAAATTAAGACACGTTAAAGTTCAAGCTGCTTTGACTGAACCTGCAAAGACTGAACCACAGAGCGGCTACTTCATTGACAAAGGAACTCAGACGAAAAAGTCCAGCAAAAGTGGGCAGTCGAGGCACAAAGCTCTGCACCACGGCGGGGCACAGCAGGGCCAGGAGCAGCAGCCCTCGGCCCCGCCTGCCCCTCCACTCAGAGACACCTCCCAGGCCCTGGAGATAACCCAGTACTTCTTCGAGGCCGTTTCCACGCAGATGGAGAAGTGGTACGAGCGGAAGATAGAAGAAGCCCGGTGCCAAGCAAACCAGAGAGCGCAGCAAGACAAAGCTGCGCTCAAGGAGCACATCAAATGCTTAGAAGAGGAGCTGACCAAATTAAGGACTAAGGTGCAGAAAGAGAGCTAGCACCTGCCAGGCAGGTAATCAACAGGACTCATTTTGGAACCTGCTCTGTGGGAATTTGGAATACTGATAGATATTTGTAGTGCCTGTTACATCCAAACACAACACTCTACTTCAGAAGTAGAAAAAACTGGAAACTCCCATAACAGAGGAGAGTTCATATGCAAACTATATTGATAACAAAGAGATGCTGCAGATTAGATCCTTTCTTTGTTATTTCCAAGAGTCTGTCAATATTGCACTCTTAGTTTCCAGATGCTGCTTGAAACCAAACTGCATTAGTAACCAAAACTGCTTTCTGAAAAGGGAATTCCCTTACTTCCACACAGGACAAAGACTAGAGGGTTCTGCTGTATGCCACATGTAAACATATTGTGATACCAGTGCTGAATTAAATCCAGGATGTTTGAAAGCTTTTAACATACTTACTTAGTGATGAAGGGCTAATGATTCTATTTTAGATACTTCCAGGACCTCTCTCTAGTCAATGGAGGGAAGTTAAAGAACCCACTCCAGTTACAAGCCCAGGCAGGTGACAGATGCAGGCTTCCAGCTGGGAGAGGGCAGGCAACCGTGGAGGGAGATGTTAAGGCGACTTATCCCATTAGGTACAGAGACTTCAGCTAGTATTTTGCTTTTCTCTTGGTTTTCCATTATTAAAACAAATGCTAAATCTGATTTGTCTTTTTTTAATGGTATCCTGCTTGCAGAGCTCCTTGTGGTTACACTATTGTTGGGGCTGTACTCCAGTAACCTCACTGAGAGCTTTTGTTTAGGGCATGGATGGCAAGTATTTTACTGTAAATGTGGTCTATTTGTTAGGTTGAATGTTTATATAAATCTTTTTTCCTTCAAGCAGGAAATGGCTGAGTTGTTTACTATTGGAGAAGCTTGAAAAAGTCCTTTATGTAAGGAAGTGAAAGCTTGGCTCCTTGTATTCAAATGTGTTTTTTTTTCTGAGTGAGGATTTTTTCCCAGGCACCTTGTCTACCTTTGTTCCTCTGAATGATTCCTCCTCTGGTTTTTTCCCTTCTGTTTCTAAAAAGACCAGGCCCTGGTGAGTCTACAGGTTTTAGGACAAACAGTCCCACAAAACAGCACTCAACATTTTAAAAGTTTCATTGATATGTTTTGTTATAAAATTGGAACTTTCACTGGCCAGTGTTGTCCATACTGACAGACTCCAAATAATCTCAAGGCACTGTAACTATTGCATCTGCACCCATTTAGGGTTTACTCCTGGTTTACTCCTTACACCTCTGAGAAGGCTCCATCACATTCTGCTGGAAAAGTAACTTTACTTACCAGATCATGATAGAACAACTGTTCAAAATGAGTTCCAACACAGGATGGTACTGCTATGCCAAGGAGAAAAATACTTTTTTGCTGTACTGCAGAGCTCTAAAATCAATACAAAATACCTGACAGTGTTGAAGAACGCCATTCACTAATTAGTAATTAAGCTTTAGTCTTCTTAGCAGATGTATAAAGCAAAAGAGTCACATTATATAACAATATTTTTAAAGTTCCTATTAATGCACTATCACAACAAGAGAAGTGTATCTGCGGCTATGGAATTACTAGTTTTCTTGCTCTGACTTCTGTAGTCTAATATAGACACTTTGGTATGTTTACAGTTTTGTTTAAGCTTACAGTAGGAATGCAGAAGCATGCTATTGAAGTTTTGTATCACCTGGATGAAGTTAATGTTTTGCCAAGCAATTAAAGTAAGTGTTGCTCAGAAATGTGTGGTGTAACATTTTCTAGCCACAGAAAACTGATGTAGTCCCCTCACTTGACTTGGAAGGGGGAGCAGAAGATTGGACTGCAACTTTTGTTTGTGGTTACAAAAGCACAAACGTTTGGAAATGGAGTCTGCCATCTGTGCCGAGGGAGGCTGCAGGGACTGAGTGCTGTCTGTTGGCTGGAGCAGGTGCCCCTTTCAGAAGTTACAGGCACGGGGCATGGATCGTGCATGGATCACACACACACTCCTGAGCTTGCCCAAGCTCAAGGGAGAGGCTCTGGCTTTAGCTCTGCTTCCCATATAGACCACACTGGACCACACTCATAGGTCCAAATAAATTAAGTAAATCCAAGTAATTAACAAGTAATCTAAGGCAGTAACCGTGCTGCAGGTTACTGAGTTTAGAGGTTTTCTGAGGCCAGTGAGTGTATGATAAAAGAAAGAAGCATTTTCTGCTACTTCCTTTCTATAGCCCTCCCTTCTTCAAAACTGTGAAGGACTTTATAAAACAGGTGTGATCTACCTACTTTTCTCCTCAGGTTAATTTACTTACCCTCACAGGTTTGGACTCTTTAAGGCTTCTGGCTGGCAAGCCCACAGAGCAGTGGAAATGAAGGGTAGCAGCACTCAAGAGGGCAGCATCTGTCCAGGGCCCTGCCTGTCAATCCTAGCTCTGGAGCACGTGCCCACAACCTGGAAATGTATAAACTGGGAGTCAAAAGGGGTAATGCAGGCTCCAGGCTCTGAAAGGAAAGTAACCATGATGAGGCAGCAGGGTAAAGCCTCCTGATTAAGGGACAGAAATCCAAGCACTGGCTGAAGGGGAAGGCTACTGTGGTAACAGCCAACATTGGTTATGGCTGCTCAGTCAAAATACTTTTCTAAGCAGCACTTTCTCGTAACATGAAAAATAAATCCCCAACACAAAAATGTTCTGCCAGTCTGTTAATGAAGCATTTTTAGATAGGTATTTTTCACTGACAGATTGAAGCTCAGAGGCTTAATTCTATACAAATCTGAACCATAGCTCCTGCTCCAACTGAGGCCGTTCCTTCTGTAGCCTGGAATTCTGTCCTGTCCCTTCCCTGGTGCCAGTGGTGATACCTGTTTACTAGATTTGCTGCCAGTTGGTGCAGCTCAGCAACTGTGCAGAAAACCATCTTGAAAAGCAGGGGTGTTCCCTAGGGGAGGTACAATAGCAGAGTGGGAGAGGGAAGAGTTCCTTCATGTCTTGGAATCACAACCTAAAATAGTCAGGCATTGATCTACTGCTGCCTGTCTAGTTAAGTGGAGAAAAGCCCTAGCTCATCCAGGCATTTTTAAATTATATGGAAAAAAAAGGATACATGACAGCTCAAGGGAAATGAGAACAGTTGCAAGCTAACAATTAGAAGTAGTATAACATTTTAATAAACAAACCGTAACTTTTGCAGTTAGTATTTTCTACCTGTAATTTTTCTTTATATATAGACTATTAAATACTAGTTTGAAGGTATTTGGTAATAAACATTTCTGGGGCTGAAATATCCCATTTTCATAAATAAAAACCTCCTCTTTTAAGTTTTATCCAGCTACTACTGAAAATCAACATCTAAACATAAAACATGTTTTTAGAGTTTGCTTGTTCTGGACCAATTTATTTATCCCAAATTCTTTTTTTATTCACAAATTTTGGTGAAAATCCTTTTGACAGTACATGAAGAGCTGTCATTGTGAATATTACCAACTACAGCTATTACAGTAAAAAGCAGACAAAATGATCTGGCATATATTTATTTTCCATTGCAATTGACATTAACACAGCTGTTGTAATTTTTGGTGCTTTCTGCTTTTTCTGCAGCACATGCTACATCACCCATGCAGTTCTTTAATGTCCTTTGTGTCCAAGTGATTTCCACTTCTGAGAGTAGCCAAACTGAGAAATGGATGGGGAACGAGAAAAAAACCCAACACGCTGTGGTACATTCCTCCTTCAAACATTACCAGGTTGCCAGCAAAAGGCTGCCATTATAACCACATTCTGGAAAAAACACTCTGCCTATTTGCAATAGATAAAAATCCAAGTGTCAACAAAATGAAGATCAGGATTTTGCCAGCTTAAGTGTTCTCTGAAGTTCCTGAAGTTGCATGTTGCCTTGAGTAATCATCATCCTGATTGCATCCTGTAAAACAGAATGGAATCTAGTGAACTGTACGTCTGTACACAGCACAGGTTTTACACAAGCATGCGGACTTTTAATGCATTAAAATACATACAATTCTTACTGGCACTACTGTCATTTACTTCTTTGTGTGACAAAACACTGCTGTCTCTGAGAGGGTTAAAAACCAGGTAAATAAATGGATACTTGGTTGTGGCTTTGCATGTGCACTGCCTTTGCAAGCCAGTAGTAAATACAAGCAATATGGAGATGGGTTTTACAGAGCAGGTGCAGGTTTCTCTCAACATTATCTAAGGACTCTAAGGCTTTGTCTGCATAATTCAGCCACCAGTTCCTTGACTGCTAGCTAGAAAAGGGAATGGACTAGGAAGCAGAGGACAGGAATGCGAAGGTTTCTGCATTTTGCACTTGCTTCACATCCCAAACCATCCCATTTTTATTCTCCTGGAATATAGGTGAAATTAAAGCTAAAAATAAAAATAAAAACCTTAACCATCACTAAGTTTATGTTAGTTACCACACTATTCAATACGGCTTTCCTGATCTGTGATTTGAGTAGGCAGAGTATTTGGGTTTTTTTTAGCTTTTTAACTCCAGATTATTCTCTGGAAATTTGAGAAACATTACTACTGCTGAGATGGGGAATAATATTTGGAAATACTGGATCTTTTCTTCACATAAATGAGGAAATAGTAACAGAAGACTTCACACCAGCCTGGAAGCGACACCTACAAAACAAATCCCCAAGACACAGGGCAGGACAGTGCAGTGACCATTCCCGAGGGCAGGCGATCACAGTTGCGGGTTCCCGATCCTCACCTCTTCTGTAGCATCCTTATTTCTCCTGAATTCCTCCCTTGCCCAGTCCTTTAAGTAGCGGCGATCCTGCTCAGCAGGGACCTCCCGGATGGCCCGCAGGATCTTGCGGTACAACTGAAGGACCTGCTGCCGCCTCAGGAACTGGTAAGGAGAGAGGGAAGTCTGCCCGCTGCCCCAGGACAGTGCTGCGAGCTGCATCCTCGGCGCTTTGCATCGAGGGATATTTAAACAACCACCAAGTTCCGCACGACACGGCTCACCCGACCCCCTCACCCGGCCCGTACCTGCTTGAGTGTGAGGGCGCCCGGCGGGAGGCGCCCGGCGGCCATGGCGCGGCTCCGCCCCTTCCCCTGCCCCGCACCGGGGCCGCCGAGCCCGCCCCGCGCGGGCGGGGCCAAGGCCGCCATTTCCTGCCTCATCCCGCCATTCGTGGCCGCGCGGTGCTCGGTCGGTTTAGTTAAGCTTTGATCGATTCAAGGCACAGACATCGTAATAATAAAGAGTGGTTCCTCTCTTTATTAGTACAGACGATACAAGATGCATAGCCTTTGCAATGAAAAATCACGTCCGTGCTCCAAGACACCGGATTTATGAAACATCCCCAATGCCTGCCTCGGACAGGGGCAAACTTCACAGTGTAAAGTGGTAAGGCAGGGATCAGCATATGGCATGATTCAGAAAACTCCCTGCTGCTATCGTCAGGAAAAAAAAAAAAAAAAAGAAAGGACTAATTCAAAAGGCTGCAAAATAGTTTCAAGTATTCGAGTACTTTTTTTTTTTTTCTTCTTTTTTTTTTTTTTTTTTTGTGCAAATAAAACCATCTGTCTCCCCTGCTCTCCACTCCTTCCTCACTGGAGGCACCTCTACATGGATGATGCTGAAGGTGCTTTTATTTGCAAGACACCTCAACTTCTAATGCAGAAATACAGAAATATCTTCCCAGGAACAAGACTGGTTTTACTTACAGCAGAGGGGGAAGCAGCAGGAATAATATTACCTCTTACTATTACAAATGCTTTTTTAAAAAAAGGTGATAAATTATTACAAGAGAAGTTGAGACAAGGTTTACATTACTTGTGGGAATAGCAGGAGACAGTCTCACCATTGCATAATTGTCCTCTGACACACGTGGGAAGATGCACCCAAACCATTCTGTTCTTACACAGTCTCTGCCCCAGGGCAGCTCCCACAGGATAATCCCAGTTAGGAAGAGCTTTATGACCTCTCCCATGAAATGCAGTTTCTTCTCTTTCAGCAGTTCAGCAGCAGCAATCGAGTCCTGACCTTGTCTACAAAGTCTAAAGAGTGTCGGAGGCAGTCACCAGTTCAAACCACTGTCTGAGGGCATCGCTCAGAGTTTCTGGGAGCGCGTTCACATCTCTAAGGATCATGTAGAACGGGAATGGGAATTCTTCCATGTAAGACCTGATTTCAGGCAATTCTCCAGGTCCTTTGAATATAGGTACTTTAATGTCCAAAATAGAATCCTGTAAAAAAAGTCTTGATGTTACTTCTAAATGACACACATATTCTATGACCACTGTAGAATTTACCCTATTTTCTAAGCATGTATAATTCTCCCATTAGATTAAAAGTTAATAAAATACTTTTAAGATTAAAAGCTCTAAGTGTTAAATGGTAAATCAGAAGCTGAAAATAAATCAGTTAAATGCTTTTGCCCTTTTAGATAAAAGTGTACTAATCCATGAATTATAGGCTAGATGAGACTGAGCTTAGGCTTCTGCAAAACCAAATTCTGTAAATAAATTCTGTCTTTTCTTAGCATTTTATGATTCAAGTTTACTGTTGGCACTTTAGTTTTATTAATTTAATGCCTTCCTAAGAGAGTCTATAAGCTCTTTAGTGCTGAGTTCAACTCATATTTGTGCAGTGCTCTAACAGAAGATTCTTTAGCAACTTCATAGTATTTCAACAAATACTACAAAGTCAAAAATCAGATTAAACTCCAACTGTGCTTCTTGTAAAGTAACTTCTTAGCTGCTCAGTGTAGCAGCTCAGAAATTAATAAGAGTTATAGAAAACACCTTTTTCTCCCCAGAAAAAAAACTTACGAAAAACCCACAGAATTTTTGCTTGATATTACAGCCAGGTTTCATCAGAACCTTTCAGCTGTTTGTCAGCAGGAGAACTGTTAGTTTTTCAACAATAAATATAGCAGATGAGTTTTGAATGCAAAAATAAAGATACAGGAAGAAAATACAAACCATAAAATTAGAGTCTTTACCACAAAATTCACTATCAGGCTTATGTTTGCTCACTTACTGCACTACAGAGCCTTCCTGAAACACTCCCAGATATTTCAGCTTCCCATCCAAGGTTAAGTTTTCTTCCCCCATTACCAGATGCAGGACTCAGCCTTCCCAACTGAGGCACTAAATAACTCTCACATACTCCCTTCTGTCTAATGTTTAATCTCATACTGGCTCCAGCTGTCATGTCAATGGGGGACTGCTGTCAGAAATTATCAAGATGAATCAGAACTGAGATGGAACAAAGCATCTCTTAAACTCCAAATCTGTCAACCTGCCAGCTGCTTCCCTGGTGGCCAAGAGCTACAACCATTCAGTTTGAAGACAGGAGCTCTTAGCCTTTCTGTGGCATGGAAGCAGAGATTTTTTTTTAATTACAAAAGATAAGAAGCACAGTAGGAAGAAATGGCAGATCTAACAGACGTGGAAAATGGCAATTGGGTTCAGTATCTCTGACCTCTACAAAAGATAAGGTAGCTGTATGGCACTATGAGAGACAAGAAAAGGATTTGTATCGGTTTCTCATTCTCTGCAGTTGAATACTTCTCCCTTGTTCACTTACCCGGGAATTAGGGTTGTCCAACACTACGAAAATAACAAAGATATTGGCACTCCGAGCTGCTTGAACTGCTGCTGTCACCCGTTCCTTGCCTTCCAAGAAAAGGCCTCTTCCATCAGATACAATCAAAAGCAGCTGCGCTGTTTCTGAGCACAAAGAACATTGAAAATTCCAGTAAGTTCAAAGTAATCCGTTTAGGAGGATAAAACCCCTATTTTGCTGTTTGCCCTGGGGTATAATGGAAAAAGGAGTATTCCTAAGGAAATGAACTCTAAATCAAATAGGACTCTGACTTAACATGAAGCTGCAGTTACTAGTGGGTCAACAAAAAGTAATGTGTGACACTACTGAAAATAATGGAGGGAAGGGGAGTGTCACACAACACACAGACAACCCCCACCATCCATCAGTACTATAATCAAGGATGAAAGTCATGGAAAATACCAAACAGACTTGGTCATGGCCATGTCTTTCATGTGTAGGGGTTAAATACTGGCTGAATTACAAGAGCCCATCCACTAGCTCAGTAGAGCACCAGGTGCTGCAATGAAATAGAGATCAAATCAGTTTCTCTAGATGCAGGTACCATCTGTAGGCTTTTCTCTGCTGTCCCCACTTTAACATCATCAGAGAACAATCCTGCACTGTCCAAAATGGGTTATTTTTAGAAGAAACTAAATTAGAAGATAGGCTCAGAGGCACAGTCAAAGCAGTCCAATTAGTCTGAAGTAAACCTTCTGAAACATCAGACATAACACCCATGCTGGGTTCCTCAGCACCAACCATTTCTGGGGACATTTCACTTGACCCAAATTGCCCCTAGAGTCAGATACATCCCTCTAGAGGTACATTCTAAGTTTTGTATCTGTCATGCTTTAATTACACGTAAAATCACAGTAATTACAGTCAGGAATTCAAGCCCTAATTGTTAAGAGGGATGCAGAACACGCTTCTGCAGACAGGTCCCAAATGTGATAGAGCTTTGTCTTTTTACAGAAAGAGGTGATGGATCCTCCAAGCCTTTTTTCTTGCCAGCTCCCTAATCCTAAGGAGCTGATTGCTGTTGCATCCCTGCCTAGTTTAACAGAACTGGATGCTGCTCCCCCTCAGAATATTATGACACCCTGGCCACGCTGTGGCAAAGCAGCTATGGATTATAAATCCCAGACTGCCCCTCGGAGTACTTCAACAACAAGAATTTTTAAAATATACAGGTGCCACCATGACAAGCTTTTAACTATCACAGAGCAAACAAAGACTAACTATGGGGCAGACACGAGGCAAGCAGTCTTCCAGCTTTTCTTGAAAATTCAAGCAGCTCATGACCTAAAGCTGCAGGACAGTGAAAGGCAGGTAGGCGACAAATTCCATCCTCAGAGCAGTGTGTTTCTGGATGCATAGAGAACTCAAGCTCTCAGGCAGGAGCAGAAGTATCTAGAGAGTCAGGGTCCTTAGGAAGCTGGACAATGCTCCAACCTGCACTGTCTAGGCCCTAAAAGACAGTCTGCAAACAGGGGGTAAAGGGAGACAGATAAGGCGTGCCTTACACAAAATTTTAGTGAATTATTGACAAATATGAATTAGATGTTGCTTGGGTTTTGAGCTAAATTTCAACCAAACATTGCTTTTGAAAAAGCAAAACCCAAAGCCCTAATGCAAGTGATGTTTCAGTCCTAGAAGTCTTCCTGGCAGGATGCTACTTCGGGATTGTAGGAGCATTCTGCTGCCATGGTAACAAAAAAAACTCACCCGGATTAATATTTTGAGATAAATGCTGTGCTGCAGCAAACATATTTGCTGATGATTCTAGAAACTGCAGAGGAAATAAATAAGAAAATCAAGTTATCTCATCATAAAAATAATAAACTTAAAACCGAGAACATTTCTAAAGAACACCTCTCACTATTTTAAATGCAAAGACAGTCTCACCCCCTAACACGGATACAATTCTTGGCATTTTCCTGTATTAACTCCTGCTTTAAATTTATTAAGTACTTTTGAACTAAAGAATCTTCAAAGAGCCTTCAAACAGAATTTATTTTTTTCCCAATGCCAGCAAAGCCATCAACACAGTACACTGCTAATGAGATTAATACCATCATTGAAAATATACATCCTATTTCTAGATTGAACTTCTTTGGCTTCAACTTGAAATAGAAGTATCTAGTCTCATACTCCCCATTAAAATTAAGAACATCAACAGCACCCAAAATGCTTTCTAAGACCCAGTACAGAGAAAGGTGACTGCATAAAAGTGGTATACATCAGAACTAAAAGTGAGAAAACACTCTTCCTGTTACAAAATTATGACCATTTTATTTGTTATCTAACCTGCTATCAGACCCTCAAATACAAAAAACTAGTAAGTGTTACAAAGTTATCATGAAACCATGAAGCTGCTGATATCTTGTCTGGAAAAGATAGGTAAACCTGTTGCCATAGAGGCATTCTGTACCTGGGCTATTTTTGTTTTCTTCTGCTGAAACTTGCAAAGACGCAATATCCGTGTCCCTGACTGGTCACTGAACTGCTCATGGAACGGGTGCAGCAGCTGAACAGTCTCTCCAAAGCTTCAGAAAAGAAGAGAAAATTACAGCATGAAATTGGTATTTACATTCTGCTCTGAAGAACTGAAGAAAAGACAAGATTTCAAATAAACTCACCTACACACAGCAATTTGTCCCACTTCCAGAAGAGTCAGAGCATTTCCAATAACTGCCAGGGATTCATATGCAAGCTATTAAAGAAAAAAGTTGCATCAAAAATAGCATAGTCAATGTTTCGCTCAAAGCCCAGAATTAAATATTAAGAATGCTGAAATTATTTTTCATCAACTAGAAAGATAATTGAAGAGACAGCCTATCTTTTTGCCCATCTTGTGTAAAACAGTAAGTGCAATAAAGATACACTAGTTCTGCTTGAGGGCTTCAGATGATTGATTTAGAGACACCACTTTAGGTAGGCTAATGAAATAAATAAGGAACTGTTCAGAAGGAAACATACCATTTTAATTAATAAAAGCCCTACAAGTGGGCTATGATGAATGGATATTTAGTGCTCCCATGAACTGCCAGATAAGGAAGTTTCAGCCTTTTTTAGGCTACAAAAAGTAATTTTACAGTGGATATGTACAACTCCAACTTAACAGCTCATCCTTTCAGCTAGTTTTCACTGATCTTTTCTCAATAAATCTTTTAGGCATTTTAGAAAGTTATAAGACTTAAAGCATATGGACTGGAAAAATAGGTGCTTTGGAATTATCAGTCAGACTTTTCAGCAGCCACAAGCCCTGAATGACACATGTCAGCAACTGCCAAACACAGGTGGTTTCTCCATGCTTCTCCCAAGGTTTTATTTTACCTGTTTAGAGTGATTGTCAATCATACTAGAGGAATCATCAATAGCCAGGCAAATCTGGTACTGTCGTTTACTGGGCTTGGTCCTTCGCAGCCAGATCTTGTCTTTTCGGAACTGACTGGCAATGTACGGGATCACTTTGCGCATGTTCAGTCTCTTCCCAGTTCTGTAGTCTCCTCTGAAAGTTGAGAAAAAAGACACAGTGACAGGGGTTATCAGTAAATATCTCATTCTGGAAATCCATGACCTATGCAGCATATACACCAATTTTTTTTAATACAACAAATCCAATATTGGTAGTGTTAATACTGATATTTAGTTACATTTAAAAATTCCTCCACATTTTTAATATAAGATGGATATTCAGTGTTTTTAAAAGAAGTTTATACCTAGGTAGCTGAAAAGGAAGGCCACCTTGAATTTACATTCCACCAATTTGAGACAAGTCTGTATCTCTTTAAAAAATAATCATTTAATGTTATAAACAACCTAAAACATTTTGACATTTAATATAATCTTTGATGTAAATTCAAACGATGAAGTTGATTGATCACCTGTTGCACAGGAGAAAAAAAAAGTAGGAGGCAATATCCTCAGAATGGGTGCCTACTACTATATCATGTTGACATTTCATAAAATAACCTGATGTTCCCATACAAGGAAATTGAAGGCATTTGCAAACAGGAATAATTACTGTAATGCAAAAACACATAAATCTGCAGTTTTACAGAGGTTAAAGTGCCCCAAACCCATGAGTTTAAAGAAATCAGAAGCCTCAGAAAGACCCAACTTACTTCAGCTTGGCAGCCTGAGTGGGTTCCAGTATGAGTCGCAGCTGTTCACAAAGCTGCTGTGATAGAGGAGCTGTCAGTACTAAATACTTCTGCCACAGCTGTGCTGCTTCCTTCTCCTACAACATCACACAAAGAAATTAAAATGAATAATGAAAAAACAAAACAAGATGGGGAGCACTGTCTGAAGAAAGAAACCAAACCTCAGTGCACTAAGGGGAAGGCCAAAACCAGCTAAAACTGAGGGTATCTTGTATGACAACCTTCATTCACATTCAAAACAAGATTTGAAAGAGCATCCTGCTTCAAGAATAATATAGTATGTTTTTCAAAGTAAGTTAAATGGAGCAACAAAAATAGTATCTGTATCATGTGATTTTGAGTATTTGGATTCCAGTCTGCTTGGATTCCTCAATGTTTTAGCAGTAAAAGAAGATGAAAGAATGCAATTAAGGATTCTTATGACACTTTTATATTCAAATGAGGTCACGAACCTCCTCTGGAGTTCCAGGCTGTTGTGTCTGCCAAGCTTCCAACTGCCTTTCAAGTTCCTTTCTTAGCTCTTCAGGATCTCTAATGATGTGCTAGAAGTGGAGTTATGAGTTTTATGAAACAGAAAAATAAGTTTACACATCCAGGGATCCCCAAAGTATAGCAAACTATAAAAAAGTATAAATTAATTGTTCCCATTCTTATAAACAAAAAAATACCCAAATACCTAAATGAAGATTCTAAATCTCCATGTTTTTTAATAGTTTCCACGTATGTGAAGGATAAATACCTCCCCACAAATATATCCATATGTGATATAATCAATATAGAAACAAAGCTAGGAACATCTATGAGACTGACAATGAATATAATAAAATACAGAATTTCAAGATAAATCAATGAAATGATCTTGACAAGCACCAGATTTATCGACGGTATAATGGAGACCAAACTATTGAACATTACACCTAACTAGTATCTTTGAAAACATAAAATACTTCACTTAATTATATATTTTTTACAAGCTTCATTCAAACCTCTTGAAGATTGAACGACATCATCCTTATCTGGCACCAAATATTATTTGATAAGCCATTATTTGATAAAGGACACCCAAGCTTTGGGTGATACTTCTTTTACTTTCATTGTGCTTTCAGTGACAGCCTCTGTCCCTGACTTACAGACCCCAGTTTGGCCAAACAGCAATACATGGTCTGCATAACCTGCTGGCTTACAGACTAAGGAAAATAAACCCATGACTCTAAAGTCAATAGTCCAAGTAACTTCTCATTCCTTTAGAAGCAGCAGCTGTCCCACTGATAGCCTACTGCACGTTTAAGGAAGGGAAAAAACATACACAGAGGGGATTTCTCTCTTCTTCCTTTTGCTGGAAGATGAGAAGCTGCACTTTTTCCTCTGCGCCCCTCCCCTGCTCCGGCAGCCTCCTTCCCTTCCCCTTTAAATGGTGTTGCAAGAGCTCCCTCTCCTGTTTCACATTTTGCCTGCCAGTTGGAAAAAACCCACAAAGCCCAAAGCCACAATTACTCTGACAGCAGGAGAACACTTGCATTCACCAGCCTTTTTCCAAGAAGCTGCAACACTTGGCATTAAGATAAAAATACCCAGTGTGGCTGGCACACAATCCTTTCTACGTTATGCAAAGAAATAGCAAAAAAGCACCCTTCAAGTGTGTACTCAGGACACCATACTGTAAGAATGAAAGGTCAATCCTTCTGAAAAAAAAAACAGACACTGAAAATATTTTTACTTTATCAACAGGTTATCCACCCCCAACTGCTTCTATGCCATAGGTCTTTATGATAAAATGTGCTTTTTCCCAGAAGTCTGCACTGGAAAACCACAAGTGTTACATGGAGCTCTAGAATTTTCTAGGCTGTAGTATTTTTTGATTGAGACATTAATAAAAAGCTCCAAAAGGTTCTACAATACCTGCAATCAGCTTTTATAAAGAAGTAACATATTTTAATGAATTAAGTAATGTGGATGCTTTGTCCACAATGACATTTAAAAGTCAGTGATGCCTAGTTCTCTCATCACTCTGTATATACCCTTTTATTATCTTCAGGCCACACACTCTTTCCTATTGCTTTCCACTTTACCCAAGCATTTTACCTGCAGATTGATCTAAGCAAGACAGTCCTTTACAGATAGAAAAACAAAAGCTTTTTAAAACACGATGTGAGAAGGTTCCATGGTAAGGATGGGTAGAACATTTTAAAGGCATCTTTCAGTTGCAGGTACAACATTTTATGTGTATTATTTTTCATTCTGCTATTAAATAATAGCAAGGTACTGAGCTGGCTGAAAAAAAGTAATTCTAGTCTTTTGCATTCACAGAATTTCATTAAGACAGGTAAAGTAAAACCACTTGTTTCTCCTACTATAGCTGAAAGAAGACAAGACTGGGTTTGCTACCTGGGGAATGTCCATCAGAAACTGGTGAGCTGTATGTATGGTTGAGTCCTTGCTTCTCTCTGGCTTCTCTTCAGTCTCCTTTAGTAGTTTTTCTGGTGCAGAGTCATTGACATCCTCTGAGTCAAAAGTCTGGAGCTCTGGCTCCACATCACCTGGTCCTACAACCACAAAACTAATTACTGACTTCATGGATCACACATAATACAAGAAGCAATATTGTATCTTGACTCTTTTACAGAGCATCTCATACACTTTGTAGTGCACATGATATTTTCTTATAAAAGTGCCAAATTTTAAGACATTTAATTCTAGGCATGGGATGAATACATCTTACACCTCACTGAAACAGATTTCCTAATGCAAATTGTTTTTCTGCCTTGTAACCTTCTTGCCAAACAAAGTAATAGTTAACAGATCTTTAACACCTGACAATTCCACTGGTGAAGTACATTTATTGACTCTCATAGCCTCTATTACAGAATGACAGGAGGCCCAAAGTCATTTGAAAACAGTCAGAAAATCATCATTAAAAAATGGCAACATTTGCTTATCTTTTACTTTCTAATTTTTAAACAGAACAGTTTTCTATAAATCAATTATCAATTTACAAATAAAGGAATGGACTATAGAGTTTTGTTTTATTACTGTTTCTACTGTACTATGCTGTTTAACAACACATTTTTTAAGAATTATTCTAAAGGAGAAAAAGTATGACATTGTAGGAGATGTTTTGAAGACTCTATTTTTCAGAACATCAAGTTAGAGAATCACATGGAAAAACAAGTAGACCGATTGCATGCACACCTGTACCATAAATAAAGACTCTAGCGAGAGATTTAAGTGATTAAAGCTTAAGGGAGTGGGAAGCAAGAATGTGGGCTTGTAAAACTTGTCTTCCCTCTCCAGCCATGTTTTGTGTTATTCAAGAAGAAAACTGTTCAAAATGCCAAGCTACAGTGTCATTTACCTAGATTGACCAAAACTGCAATTTCTGTTGCAATTGGCAAGAGACACTTTTGTCTTGCTTATTTTGTGTGCAGGGGGCTCTGTGGCTGACAAGTCAGACCTATCTTCTCTATCAGCTACTTCTGTTAGCTGCTCAGTTTTGTTCCCACTTACAAAAGAAGGCAGTGATTTTGGTGCTACCTCACCAGATGTTGTTCAGACCAGCTCCTCTACTTCTTGCTGGTTTGTTTTTTTGTGGTTTTTTTTGGCCAGAAGTTAGTTATACATAAAACAATTGAGTTACATGGTGCTGATGGTGGAGACCCCGGAATGCATTGCTAAATGCCAATTAATTAAGGGGATTGGCACTGTGATGAACAGCAGGGAAGTTTTTGCTTTTTATTTCTTCAAAGTGGTGGATAAAGATTAGAGACCATTAACTTGAAAGAAAGCAGCAAACCACTCTATCATTCAATCAGTTTAGCAAAGGCTAATGCTGGTTACAAGGCAGAAGTAAGACTACTGCTGCAGAGAAATCAATTTAGAGCAGGCATTTAGCCTTATGAAACACATCCACTATATGCAAATCTAAATACCTACATATAGATCTAAAGATCCCTATCAGCAAGTATTTAGAATACTTTTTAAGTTAATGTACCAGGTTTAGTAGCAGTAGACTTCTTTTTTTCTGGCTTCAGCTCTTCAGTGTCTACTGCTCTGAGATCCTCATCCTGCATTTCTGTTTCCATTGCTGTATCTTCACAGTTTCCTTCTTCCTTTTCTTCAGGAGGCATAATAGGTTTCTCTTGCTCCTTGCTAGCTACATCTACACAAAGACAACAATACTTGTCAAGAGGAAAGTGGAAAGAGTAGTTAAGTAAAAAAAAAGTTGCATTCTGAGGCCACTGCATATCAGTTTCAGTGAACTTGGAAGAAATCTGAGACTCAAACCCCTGTTTTATCTTTCACTCTGCTGTGCTGTGTCATGTCAGTAAGCTATTGCCTTGATTAGCTGAAGTAAGATTTGAAGGGAATAGATTGTAAAGATATTAAGATAAAATCCATTTTTCTAAGTCAAATCAGTATTTTCTAAAGTGTAATTGTTGGTTTGAGTCTGACTGCCAAAGAGTAGCAGTTACTGTAGTGAAATGGTGCTGCACCTTTAATCAAAGCAAGGATCATTAAAGGTACCTTTAAAAAGCAAACAGGGAAAACTACAGTAAATACGAGTGTTTCAGGATTTGATTCTGCAATGACAACAGTTTACACCCAGGAATACCACTGTACCATATGTCTGTGCATCATAGTGTTCAGAGCCTTGTTTAATGTGTTCAAATGCATCAGCCTCCTCCACGTTTTGTTCAGGCTGAGTTGTATCCTGCTTTGCTTCACTGCTGGATTCCATGGTTCTCAATCGTTTGTGGATGTGTTCATTGTGATCTCCCATCGAGCGCTCATTGTCTGCCTGGCCAGGTTTCCTCTTGAAACTCTGAAAAGGAACAAATTCACACCAAGAACTTCAAGAGAGGTGTAACCCACCACTAATGAGAAGAGTGTTCTAACAAGGAGAAACTGAGTTCTGCCTATTTGCTGGTTAATATTAAGACATTTAAACAAAAATTTGAAAGAAGAGATGAACCTGCGTATTTTTTCTGCTTTGCTTCTGAGAAGCCATCCGGGCCATGCGTGTGGATTCATGGCCTTCTGACTGATTTGCACTTGAAGCTCCAGTTCCACTTTCCTGAAAGAAAAAAAAAAAAATTTAAGGGTAACTGGAAACAGAAACTACTGTAAACAAACTCCAGATGTTAAACTGCAATGCTTTGCTACATTCTGTTATGAAGGATCAATTGCTCATAAATGCAAGTATCATTCTTATGGAGAGCAGACGAGCCACTTCTACAGTTCAACAATTACCCTAAGCTTACCTTTATAGTCAAGAAAATGCAGGGTATCTACATAGACTTTAAGGGTTTCTTCAGTGAATTTATAACTGGTATAAGGTCTTAGACACAGTTCTTGAAAATTATGGCAGCAGTTCCCTGATTTCGACTGGAGAACATATTCACAAATTCAGCATTTTTAACTCAGACACTTCCACATAATTTACCTCTTTAGACTGGTCTCTTTCTGAAGCCTCTCCAGCCAACTCAACAGCACTGTCACTCTGCAGATTTTCCTGCCCAGTCTGCCCTTCTGTTTCATGCTCCATTCTTTCCTCAGCTTCAGGGATCTGTTCTTCCATCTCTGAATTATCTTTATCCTCCTCTTCCTGAAATAACATCACATTATTTTTACATTCTAAAAGACACTGAGGACTGTGTGTTATTGAATGGCACTTAAAGACAAATACAGTTATCAGACACAGGATGGGTTAACAAAGGGAAAGGCCTATTTAACTTGATACCCCTTCTATTATGAGGTCACTGGCCTAGTAGATGAAGGGAAGGCAGTGGATATGGTTTTTCTGGACTTTTAGTAAGGCTTTTGATAGTGTCCCTCACAGCATCCTTTTGGACAAGTTGTCCAGCTGTGGGATGAGTGGATTCACACTGTGCTGGGTGGATTCCAAGGCTCATATGGTTGTAGTGAATGGGGCTTCACGTGGTGACAGTCACCAGTGCTGCTCCTCAGGGTTCAGCTCCAGGACCAGTCCTGTTTAATGTATTTATCAACGATCTGGATATAGGAGTTGAATGCTCCATTACCAAGTTTGCTGATACAAACTGGGAGGTGCTGTGGGCTCTCTTGAAGGACAAAAGGCCCCTTGCAAAGGGATTTAGACCAACTGGGGCACTGGACTATGATTAAGGGGCTGAAATTTAACAAATCCAAATGCTGGATTCTGCCCCTAGGACAGGGTAACACTGGGCTCAAGTATAGACTGGGAGAAGAGTGGCTGGAGTGCAGCCCTGCAAAGGGATCTGGGGGTGCTGGCCCACAGCAGGCTCTGTGTGAGTGAGGACTGAGCTCTGGCAGCCCAGAGGGCAATCCCCTTCCTGGGGTGCATCAAACACAGCAACACCAGCTGGTCAAAAGAGGTGGTGAATCCACTGTATTCAGCACAGGTGCAGCCTCACCTGGGTGCTGTATGCAATTCTGGGCCCCACAAGTTAAAAAGGACTGAAGGCCCTTGAATGTGGCCAGAGGAGGGCAGCAAAGGTGGTGCAAGGGCTGGAAGCAATGGCCTGTAAAGGGAGCGGCTAAGGACTTTGGGCTTGTCTAGCTTGGAGAGGAGGAGGAGGAAGGGTGGCACCATTGCTCTCTACAACTTCCTGAGGAAGGGACATATAGAGAGAGTTGCTGATCTCTTCTCCCTGGTACCCAGTATAGGATGCATGGGAATGGTCATTGGGACTTTAGTCTCACACTGAGAGGGTGATAAAACACTGGAACAGGCTTCTGAGAGAGGTGGTCAATGGCCCAAGAGCTGTCTGTGTTTAGGAGGTAATTGGACAATGCTTTAAAAAAAAAAAATCCAGTTTAAATTTTTGGTCAGCCCTGAAGTGGTCAGGCAGTTGGACTAGATGATCACTGTAGGTCCCTTCCAACTCTGTTCCTTTCTAACACAAGGCCAAGGAGGCAGCAGGAACACAGATAGCAGAAACACATGTTTAATGAACACAGTTCTTGTTATCTTGATGGAGACTCTCACTAACATTGTATCTATTCTATGTCAAATTTGTCTCAGAGTATCACAGAGCACATCCATTTCTTAAAACTTGTAGAGACAATTAAAAAAATAGAAAATCACACTTTTATTTATTACACTGTACCTGAGGTTGAAGGCCATGGTCTTCATTAGGGATTCCCTTATCTTCAGCAGATTCATTTTTTTTCTCATCAGGTGGTTGTGACTCGTCCTCTTCTTCTTCTGCATCCTCAGTGTTCTCTACCTTTTCTTCTTGATCATGAGCATCTTTGTCTCCTTCATCATCCTTCTCCTCTTTATCTTCAGAAATGCCTTCTTCAGCTGCTTTTGCATCTTGATCATTTCTTTCTGTCTCATCAGTATCCTCTTCATTCTGTTCTTCTGTCTTCTCTGCCTCATTTAAATCCACAGGTTTCTCATCTATTTCAAAATCATTCTCTTCTTCTGGATTAAAAAAAAATCAGAAAGGTATATAAAACTTTCAGTGAAGTACAGAGACAGTGAGTATTGCAGATATTTGGAATGAAACTGCCCAGCCTATCAAAAATGCATAAAATACTGCATTCTATACATAGAATCTGTGTTTTCTATAGCCAAATAATTCCTTTAAGTCACAATTTATTTGTAGCTAACAGTTCAGCAGGACGAATTCCTTTTAATTTCCTTTAACCTAATATTCCTGAGAGTCAATTGACTTTCAAGAGTACAAATACTTGAAAGTATAATAGAAAAAAAAAAAATGAAACCACAAAAGCAACTGGACAATTAAGTAAGGAGATTCCAGCATAAGTTAGGCTGTATCACTTGGATAACAGGAGAAATCAGTGTGCATGAAAGGGAGGTAAAGGAAAATGTTGTAATGCTGACTTCTTGTCTGGCCTGCATTTGGTATGTTGGTATTTTGATGCACAAATGAATTTGCAGCTTCCTGGTGGTTACACAGAATCCTAGCACCACCTATCTCCTTTCTACAGACAAAAAGGGCTCATAATTTGATTGTCCCCCCACTACCATGTAGCTTTCATTTAGGACTCTGTAGCTGTACCTTCATCCTCCTCCTCATCACTCTTCTCATTACTCTCCAGATTCAAATTATCAGGGAGGTCCAAAGGTTCAACTTCAGGCTCCTTTTCTTGCTGGCCATGATAAGGATCTACTTCATTCTCATCATACTCACGCTGTCAGCAAAGAATGGGGGAAAAATAACAGGGATGGACTAAATGGGAGGATAGGCAAAGATAAAAACAAGATACTACTGTATTCTCTAGGACAAAGAATACTGGACACAGTATTACATTCTGATCAGTTAAAAGTGGATTTCCAGTGGTACACATACTCATGCATGAAAAGCAGAAAGATTAATTTCAGCAAATGCATTTACATAAACTGATGGTCTTTAAAACCAGCATGTTTTGTGTTCAAAAGCAAATTTTCCTAGCTGAAACATTCTAAACAGAATATGTACTCTTGGAGATGCTAAAGGTACTCTTGCATACCAAGGTGTTTCTGTTGCTAAACACAACAGAATTAGGGTTTTAAAGCTTTGTTCATCAAAACATCAATTCAGTGTAAAGCTTGTTTTGTCAGCCATTAAAAGTTCAGGGTACAAAAAAAATCCTTTCTGGAATATGAATCAGAAAATAAATGTGTATTACAATACAGAATGGTTTACTTTTAGCTCTGAAATGAACTAACACTTTTTCAGGGCGCCTCACTAAAAAAAAGAAAGCATTTCAAATTCTCAGAAACACATGGTATAAGCAACAGAATGTGGTTTAACAGAAAGATACTCCATGTAGTCTGAATAATTTTTACCTCATCAATTTGTTCATGGATTTTCTCTTTATTTCCACTGTCCTCTTCCTGTTGCTCTTTTTCCTCATTCTTGGGAGGCTGTTTTTTATTATCCTTGTTTCCTGCCCCCAGATTGTCATCTTTTGCAACGAGCTCTGAATCCTCCTATTAATAAATCCAAAAGAAACTCAATTACCTTACCCACTTTTCAAAGTCTTGGTGACATCATCTTCTACAGAAGAAACAGACAACACTCAACTTATTCCCTGAAATTATCCCTTTCTAAGACAAAGAGTTACGAGAGGCAATTCCCATTCTAGGTCACATCAAGTTAGCAGAGTACAACTCCTTTGATACTTCTTTCCCCCACCCTGTTCCTTATTACCTCATCCATTCCCGGTCCAGTTTCTTCTGTTTTACTACTAGCATCTTCATCATCATCATCATCTTCATCCCCCCAGAGCCTTTCATCTAGTTTATCATCAGCTTCAGCATTATCAAGATTGCCCATCTGCTTATCCAGTTCCTCCTCTTCATCTGAATTTTCCTCATCTTCTGTGTACAGTTCAGAATGTGTTTCAGTACAGAAGAGAGAAAGCTAATGTTCTTATTAACTTTAGAAGCAAATAAGCAATCATACTTTCAACCTTAATTTCATCACCCTATTCAGTTAATATATATATGCTGAAAAAGACACACGTGCACATGTTATAGAAAAGCATCAACCATGCTATATATATAACTATATGTATATATTTTAAATAAATAAATAAATATATATATATAAAAAACAAACTACATATACTTAATCAAGCATCTATAGCTTTTCTTATAAGTTTGCCATAGCAGAAGAACCAAACCTTTTTTCTCCAATTCTCCATCATGCATCTTTCCTTCAAAGTCTTCAGACATTTCAATTGCATTGTCTTCTCCTTCAATGTCTGGTTTAGAATCTTGATCCTCTTTCTCCTTCTCTTCACCTTTTTTAAAACTGTCTTCTATCTAAATCATTGGTAAAGCCAAAAATTACAATGGCTCTTGCCTATATATTAAAAGCTTCAGTATCACAACAATATTTATAAGCTGATATGCAAAGAAAAAAAAAACCAACATGAACAGGAGACTGAAGGTAACTTCGTGTTTCTTTTTACCCAAGACATCCACATCATGGATTTCAAGAGCTTTTTCAGTTTCACTTTAATTAAACAAGATCAACCCCAAACACTTGCCTGATCTTCACTTTCTATTTTGTCGCTCACATCCTTCTTGCCTTCCCCTTCTCCAATACCACCATCCTCATAGTCATGGAACTCTGTTGCTCCCTCTCCTGCTTCCTCTTCAAGTAATTCTTTTGGCAGACAAAACCCCTGCAAAGGCAAACAGAAACTCAAAATCTTCCTCAGTAGTAAGTACATTTTCAGCTTAGTTTCTACTCAAGACTTTTTCATATTAAATATATGCTTGCCATATATCCACTGTTACCTCTAATAACTTACCTTTAGAGCAAGCTCTGTAAAAATGCTGGTTAGAACAGAAAGCAGTTTTCCAGTACTCCTGTGAGATGCAAGTGAAATGGTGAGGTAGAACAGGATGAGGTCTGAATACTTGCGGAGCATGGGCTTCAGACGCACCAGCAAATAGCAGGACTGGTTGAAGTACTGCAGTTAAAGCAAAAAAAAATAAAAAGCTGTCAGTCATTATTTGTACTTACTGATATGCCCCTCAGAGAGGGTCATGACAGTGACTGAAAACAGATGCTCAAAGGAGAAATATCAGTAGGTGACTTTAAGTACAATTTCTAACATTTATGGAGCTTTTTCTAGATTCTTCACAAAAGCTTTGTCTTCTTACTACAGGAATGTCTGGCTTTTGCACTGCAGAAGGCTGCCTTTATTTGTCCACCGTTTCTCAAATGCTTCTAGTTCTAAAGCACTGGGGCAAGAGGAGGCAATGCACGTTTAACCATCAAAGCAGTTCACAATTCAAAATCTCTTGAGACTCCTAAGCCAAAAAACTAATGAAAATAAAATTTTTACCTTATGTTTATATGATGTGCAGTCTTCCCTGTAAGATTTCAGGATCTCCAGGAGTTCTGAAACACCTAAAATTGCCTTCTGCACGTGTAAAGACTCCAAATCAGCAGACAGATCTTCATCCAAAAGTTTAGTTATATGTCCAGCTTTAATCACATCAAGTAGGGCTGCATCCTCTTTGTTTGAAATACATTAAAAAAATGAAGATCAAGTCAGACATTCTAAAAAAGTTATAGCAAGCAATCTGGAAATATCCACCCTGTTTAAATACACAATTTCTATTAAAACAGCAATTTCCTAGTGTATTGGTACCTCTAACACACACTATTTAAGAAATTTTAAGCTTTGGAAATTTTAAACTCTTCTGCTCTCCCCTCAAGTATATTGACAAACTTACCATTTTCCTCTGAAGATTTTTCTTCCGCTTTTCCACCTTCCTGTTTTCTCTCTACCAAACACTGAACAGCATACAGAACAGCGCGGATAACACTTTCCACTTTTGTTGAGAATTGCTCCACAAACTCTTCATCTGACTGTTGATTTCCTTTTGAACCATAACACAGACAGTTTTACATGGAAATATATCAGATTACAGGTTCCTATGTTTCCTTTATGCAAGGACAGTGACAGCACTGTGCAACTTTTACTACACAGTTCTAACAAAATCTCCTTGCTAATCCTGACCTACAACTATGGTGCAGAATTCATCGCTGATAGAGATGGTAAAAAAAAATTATACTGCACAAATAAAGTCTGGACTAAATTTTACAAGTTTAATCTCATGAAGTTTTTGCATGTCACAAGGAATACAGAGCCACGTTCAGCAATGACCAAACAAATAAATTCTTGTGTCTTTACCAACATTACAAATCAGGTAGAGAAAAGTTACCCTTACCAATGCAATTTGACATGGAAGCAAGAACCTGTGTTTTCCAGGCTGTGAAGTCTGAAGATGTGTTATTAACTTCTTCTTGTATATACTTTAGGCTCTTGATTAAGGCCATCTGATTTGCAGTTTCTCTGTCTTGCCCATTTGGAAGAAACAGGGACTCTATGCTTTGCAACTGGGCTGAGACTTCCAGCAAACAACTCACAGCTGATGTGCAAACTTCAAAGTCACTCCTGCAACAGAAATACCATAATACTGAAAGAAGAACAAACAGTCCAGTCTAAGATTAAACCTTTTCTTGGGCATGGATAAGGGGGAGGCAGTATATCTCCATCCTGAATTTATTAAATAAAAGACTTGACAACAAGCTTATATTCACACTGCTTGAAGCAGAGAGAAAAATTAGAAGACTGTTATTAAATAGGGTACGAATGTCTTTTAAAATGAAAAATTCTTCCTTAAATTTATATTTAAAATTCACCTCATTAGCTAAGGAGCTATGGGGATAAAATCCTGAGAGACCAAAGACAAAGTGGGAAGCTGAGACGGAATTTTTTTTGACTTGTCAGGGGAGTGGGAGAAGACACATTTCTTTAAACAGTCAGGCACTGCATTTTGCAAAAAAAATGAATGGAAAAATGTCTGAAGAGCATCTGAACCCACTTTTCAGTATACACGTAGGCGAACATTTTCAGAATTACTCCACACATATTCTCACTTCTCACACAGAAGAGAAGTTCATGCGTAGAACTCACCAGGAATAAAAGGAGGTCTCGCGCCACCGTTGTCTTACTCTGTCCACTTCTGCTTTCATGGCCTTCACCTTTGCCATGACTGCAGTCAATTGTGTAGCTACCTGCAGCCACAACTGATCCTTATTTCGCATCCTGCACCCAGGAGGCAATTGCTCCATTGTTACTGGAGACAAGTGCTTTAGATCTGAGGGAATCAGGTCAGGTATTCCTGCAAGAACATTTCCCATTTCAGGTACTGAACTCTGAAGAATGCTGGCTTTGACATCGGTTCTTTCACTGTCATTGCACCAGGCTGACTCTTCTTTTGGGCAGCTATGGATAAACCAAGACAGCTCCTCAAGAACTATCACACACTGCATGGAAAGTTGCTGCAGTCTGTCCGTCCAGTGTCGAATGCTGTCTTGAGGAGGAAATGCTGCACTGTATGCTCTGTCAGCAGTCAACCTAGAATCTATCTCTTGTATACAACCCAGGAGGTTCCTAGTTAAGAAGAAAAAAAAGAGAAGTTAGAATCATTGAGTTTTATATTGTACCTCCTTTTTAAAAGCTCTACCTTACTAAAATTATTTTTAAAAGATCTAGATAATAACTTCTTCTGGAAAAACTAAAACAATTTTTTTAAAAAAAAAAAAAGCTTGTTTAATTAGAGATTTTTTCCCCCTCCTTGAATTATGAAATACTACAAAGCCCTGGAAATCTAATGTGCTATGAAAGTCATAGCAATGCAAGTGATGCAAGATAAATTACTATGCAAGATGCATAGTAATGCAAGATAAGTGTCCTGAAAGTTTTACTATGCCTGTGACTGTAAAGCTGAGGAGTTTGTTTAGTTGGGGTTTTCTGTTTATTCATTTTTTTTCAAGCTTCCTGGGGTTAGAATAAATTTTGCATCAGTAATCTCCAGTCCAGAATTCCTTCTCTGCACAAAGGTACTAGCTCCTAACCTGACTTCTGTAAGTTTTATGAACTTGTTGAGCACAGATTTGCTCAACAAAGGTGGCATTTGCAATGACTCCAGCAACGAAATGAAAAATCACATCAAGTAAGAAAGATTCTTATACACATTACCTTTTACAGTTTTGACACAACATCTAGTGTGTCCTGCCTTTCTAGATTTTTTCTTTGTAAGCTTTATTGTAATGCTTTATTTATTTTGGCTCAAAATACCATCAAGATAATTTATTTGCCCCAGGTCAAGCCAACAACTTAAATGCAAACAAAACTAACTTAGGCCAATACCAAATGAGAGAGATATAACAATCTGTAAGTTTAATGGTTTAACTGTGTAATTAACTACATGAATTATTACACATATATGACTTACTTATCCTGCAGAATTATTTTGAATCCAAAACACTGGCTGCAGTGATAGGATAAACTTAAATCTTTTCTATCTAGGCTTAACTGAGGGGAGGAGAATATAGGGAAACAGCCTTATTCTACCTTATTTTCCATCTTTCTTGAACTGATTTGCTTACTGTCAAAACTTGTTACCAACATTTAAACGTTAGAAGATTGAAAATACCTGAGTGAGATCCACTGTTCTGTCAGTGCAGTAAGAGATCTCCTCTGTCTCACAAGCACCTGCATGAGGTGTGCAGTGAACCCTTTGCATCGTTCAATGCTACCTAGTCCAATATCCTGAACAAAACAAAGACAGAAAAAGTGGGAGGGAACAGTAAGATGAACAACAAGACAACAGCAGTTTCTGTGCCTCCACTTCACTGAGCAGGCTGAAGGGTTATGGTCTAATTGAACAAGTCTTAATATGCAGACTAGAGTTACAATTATTACAGTTCTCCCATCTTCATCTTTTCTGCATCTTCCATATATCCTGAATACAAATTTGCCTTTCAAGTAACTTCTTTAACAGTCACATTACACTTCACTCCACTGCAGCAATTCTTATCAGGAATTTGGTTCCAGTATTAAATCTACCTTATACAAATAATGATTAAAATCTGAAGAGATACCAGCCTAAATGCTTTACATTCATGACCAGATATAATGACTCCTTTCATTAGAAGCAGTCACATCTTAAAGCTCAGAATAAACAGCCACAACACAGAGCATAACTGATCACAGTCACCTTCCACTATTTGTATCCAATATCAGGTGTGACTTTGATAAGATTGTGTTATAAAACAAGGGGTAAAGTTTAGTAAGAGGAAGAACATCTGGAAGAGATGCTTTTTTCCTGAAATTCTGGAAAAGTGGTTCTGGTCCGGCAGAGGTCATTTGTCTGTTCTGCTGGTTTTAGATCAATCTTTAAATGAAGAAATATATTAACACTTTTTGTGTTGGACAGACTCCAGTTATGCCCAATTATAAATATCAACTGATTTCTTCAAGAACACTGAATAACATTGGGTTTATTTTCCTTACAAGTTTGGATTCAGCATTTCATGAGTTTCTTCATGCAAAAAAAGTAGAAATTAGGGATCTGCTGGGATAAAAGACACACTGAACAGATCATTGACTTCTTTCCCAAAATCAGTTTTGTCCCTTCATAAAACAGCAGGTGCATTTAATGAGTGGTATGAAAGTGTCATATTTAGTATTATATTACACAGCATTATCTCCCATCTCTTTTTTTACTACTAGGAAATTTCAGTCCAGGCTGGTAAAATGAAGTTAATAGAACTAAGACTGTGGTTTTATTTAGTTGGTTTTACCTTGGCAGGTGCTAACAATGCTGTCTGGAGCCGAGAGTGACGTGCAAGTGACCGATAGAAGTACTTCTGGCATCCATCCCAAGCAGAAGAAATCTCTGTCAGCAACCTGGCAGAATACAAAGAAGTATAGTATTAAAAAGTACCTCAGCATGCTGGAACCACCAGGTCAGCTCTTCAACCCAAGTTTTGCCTGAAATCTGTTCTTTGAAAATGTATTGATCTTGCAATTCTCCATTGTCTCTAAAAATACTCTCGTCTTAAGAAAACATTTAATTTTAAAAATAAATTCAAAGGAAACCCTAAGCAACAGCAGCAAGATCTCTATCTTTGAATACCATTTAATGCATTAATAGTGATACTGTTTTTCTTCCCCCCATGCAGCTAAATCCAGCTTCATACAAATGCCTTTCTTTTCTCCCTGATACATAAACCAAATGCTTATATCACAGAAGGAACAAAAACCAGCATGCCTCAATGACAAAAACAGGACTTACTGACAGAAAAACAATTTAAAAAAAAATCTGAAAAAACATCTTTCCCCCTAAGAAAGCTTTTTCAGCAATGCCCACTTTGAAGTACATGTATTTTCTGGTGAAATAACCCATTATTTAATGAAGACAAAATAATGAAGTAATCCCTGAAAATTAGGGCTCACCTTCAATAAAACCATTAGCAGTTTATACTCTTAATATACTGCTAGAAAAGCATCCCATGCAAGGCTGGACAGTGGAGGGCTAACTGAAATCTAATTCATGGAAAGAATGATACTGAAGGTATAGTTGTTATGCAAATTCAGAAAAAAAAAAAAGAACAAAAAAAACCCCCCAAATCCTTGCTCAGTTGTACATAACAAACTGAGAAGTAGTGGGAGGAAGAGAATATGCAAAATCCTAAATTAATTACTGTCCAGAAATCCCAGTCTAAATCAACATGCCATAAATTCTATATATTAGGGCTGAAATTCACACAATCTGAGGGTAAAAAGTCCTGTGCACATACGTGGCATCCAGTTCACGTGTACAATTCTCTGCAGCCAATGCACTACACAAGTCCAGTGGGTGAAGGTAGAGAACTTCCTGGCAATCTTTTGAACGGGACCACGACAGACCTTTCCGGTACGACAAACCTGGAACAGTATTTCAGCACACATCCTTTGATGCCCTCATGTTTTTATATGAAAACTGTCACACATACAGTTGGTAGTAGAGACATCAAATGTTCTTATTTTGACAAGTCTTTGAACGTGCTACAAGTTTTGTAATGTAAGAACACATTGTAGCTGAGCTATCTTGAGCTGAACATAGCTGAACAACACAGCTGAAATAAGACCAACATAGACCTGTGTACATTAAGGACATTTCACTGCCCTATGTCGTTTAAGAAAGCTGAGTTAGGGATCATTTTTCAGACATGAAAAGGCTAATGAATGAGGATGGTAAAGGTGTTACCTTACATTGTATTATGGTGGGTTTAGATATATTGGCAAAGATAGTAAAATACTCAAGAACTCTGTACTTTTAAACCAAGCCCATTTTTAGTCAAAGCTCACCTGATTTAGCAAGGCTTTTAAAGAGATCTGACAAAGCCCGTTGCTTTTGCATCTGAATATGCTTTGCCTCTGATTTTTGCTTCTCCTTAGTTGCTGTCTGATCAAATGTTAAATTTTGCAGTTCAGTTACAGAAACAATAATACCACCTGTATAGAAGACAGCAGACAAAGATACGAGATTGAAAATTTACTATAGACAAAGCAGCTGGGGGAAGACACTCTAAAAAGACAACTATATATCTGCACTTTTTCCTGATTTGTTGCATTTGTATTATAGAGGTCACAAGAAAATCCCAAGAAATCCTAACCTGTGAACTGGTCAAGATTTTCCACCAGGTTTAAGAATGAATCATTTTCTGTAACTGCTGTACACATTTTCTTCATTTTTTTCGTCAGCTTAGACAGACGATACTGAAGAGATTCTGTATGAAATGTAATGACACCCTGACATTCTGGGAGCACCCTCTGAAAAAAAATGGAAGAAAATCATACACACATATTCAAAGCTCTTGTTTGATCACTAGGAGTAAATCACTTTAAAACAAGGGCTTAAGTTCTGCATTCATCTGAACCCCCAAAACGTGCTCATGTGATTCTTTCATCAGTTCAGCACCAACACTTCAGAAAAATCATAACACATATACACCAGGCAGGCATTAGTTTTGAAAACAGGCAAGCAAATGAAAGATGCTATGATCTTACTGTCTTAGTTGTTTGTCATTATCTCTATGAAAAAGGTGACCACTGCTTCAGGTCAGCTTCCTCTGCCTCCCAAGTTTAAAGACATTAACTTAAATCACTAATGCCCCTAGAGTGTCAGGTAATAACACACTCACTTACTTTCTACTAGACACGAATTTTGTTCTTAAAGAACAACAAAAAGAAGTGTGCAAGGAGAAATTATTAAATAATGGAATTAATTCCTCAGCACATCCAAAGCTTTTCAATTTCTTTTTATTCTTTTTGTTCAATTTATGTTTGCATGCATCTTCTTTATGGAATGAAGATAACATTGAAACCAATAGCCCCATTAACTATCAGTAACAGACTTCCAAATCACCAACCAACAAACAAAACCCTCAATCAATCAAACACATTAGATTTGCATTAGATTTCTGCCTCTTCGCTCTACCCTCCTACACAGGATATGAGCAAGATCAGCCCTGCTCCTGGTCTGAAGAAACTGAACAAAGCTGAGGGTAACTCAGCATTTCCCACTTACCACCAAATTCTGATGAGTTTTGATTGTCTCCTTGTATCTTGTTAGTAAAAACTAATGCTGTGAATAGGAATCTCTTTCAGGAAGAAAATTAGCTGACTTCCTCTGAGCTGGGCAAATTAATTAGAGACACACTGAACTGAGACTCTGTGGAGCAGGATTTACCATGCATCAGCTTGTCCAAGGCAAATGTTCACAGTCCACAAAATGTCAGTCAATAGCACATGACAATGTAGTGCATTCCCCTATCAGTATTCAAGCCAAAAGTGGTTTAATATTTAATCAGAGCTTATATACACACAAATTCTACACCTATATCATTATTTGTTTGGGCCCTTGTTTAGGAAAAAAAAAAAGGGTATTAATAATTTCAACTCCAAGCTATTTCACTTCACTAGTAGGGAAGTAACAAATTGCTGAAGACCATATGTAAGCAAATTGGAGACGAAATGTGTAACTGCCTCATCTCTATATTAGAGCACAGATATAGTACCAGATCAGTACAGACCATGCTTGCCATTCCATGATGCATTCCCACCCATCTGCAGTGTTGCATAACACTGAACACAAATAAGACCAAAAAAGTTTATGATATATTCAACAGATTTGACACTTATATAAGATCTTCCTGCATAAATCAGTGAAAAGCAACATATAGACGAGAACAGGGAAACTATTCTTCCCACACTTAGAATAATTAATTCAGTCACCTTGGTAACATCTGTTCTAGCAGACAGAACCTTTCTTAATGTGTTGTTTAGCCTCTGAATTTTGGTTTCTTTGTCGTCAGATTCTTCTTGCTTTTGCATGCAGTCCAACTGCTCTTCCTTACCAATTTCCACCAAGGCAGGCTGACACGGCTCATCCAGAACAACTTCAAACTTCTTCATGAATTTAAAGAGAGTTCTAGTTACCAAAAACAAAAAAGTTACTTGGTTTTGTAATCCTGGAAATCTCTCAGCTGCTGGAAATAAATGTTTTCACTGTGTTTGGAGCAGAAGAAACATTTCTGCATTCAAATGTAACATCATAGAGAAATCATCTAGAAAAAAAATTTCAAAAAAGAGAGCTTAATTTTAATTCTGAGTTACCTGCGTATTTTTTCAACTGATTGCTTTATAGCCCAGAAGCTGACATCATTCCACCTGGAAATCTTCACAAATTCCTAATAGGAACATAAATAATCAATGGGATTACTTATGTAAACAAAGTGAAGTATTTCCACATCAACGATCTTTAAACCTAATCAACTATGATGATCTGGTAGCCTTAAAATGCAAAACATTTTAGTAAGTGAGCAAATTATTGCACAGGCATCTTATTAACATACATATTTGCACTGCATAAAACCTGCTGCATAGACAGATATTGTGAAATCCACAGGGGCTTCACTCTTAGGTAGAAATCTTCATGGATAAATAGGACTGATCAAACATTAAAGCTTTCAATCACCACCTCAAGAATTAATTCTTGCCAAAGAAAATGTTACATTTAGTAGGGATTTCAGTGGCCAGCAGAACTATTATAGACAAATTCAAATAGTATCTGTTCCACTGTTCCTTTGATTTGACCAATATGTTGTCTGAGCCATGTTTCCTTTTACCTTAAGTTCCTTTTCTATAGGCTGACGAAGTTCAGTGATTTTGGCCTCAACACACTCTGAAAACTGCTTATAGTAATGGTATAAATTCCACAGGATGCTGCACAGAACATCTAGAAGGGAAAAGGGACAGATAATAACAGTAATCATCATCATCCTTCTTTTACAAGAGGACATTTTTCAGTAGCATTACAAGAAATACACCCCAATTCTTTTTGGAAGCTTAGCCACACCAAAAGATGGGGTAAATTGACCAACAGGAAAACAGTAAAACAGCCCCACTGGCATGTGTTTTATTTATGAGCACAGTGACCTGTTTGTAAAGTCTGGAACATCTGATGGCAAGATTGCTGTACAGACAACTCAACACAGGTAATGCAACCAACTTACCCTTTTCTGCTACTTGAGGCATCAGCAAGACATGGCAGTGGAAAACCAACAGTACTTGGAGCCGTGCATGAAACTCTCCCAGAGAAGAGCCTTCAATGAAAGCCTGTAATGTGCTGACCAGCGTTTTCAGATCCATTTGCTCAGTTCCTGAACATTGCACCAGAAATTTAGAAGGAAAGTGAGAGAAAACAAAAAAACCCAGAAGATGTACATGAAAATTGTTTTCTGGTCTTTAACTTTCAATTAAATATTGAGTCTCAATTAGGAAAAGTTGAAAACAAAATAGGAACGGGGCAGAGAGGAGAAAATTTCTGATTTAATAATAAGTAAAACCGGCTAACTCCACACTGGAAGAAAGGAAAGGGAACAAGAAGCAGCATTAAGATAGTAACTGAAGGTCAGTTATATGTCAAATTTCATAATCCATTGAGTATTTACAGAATACTTGCTATTCTCTATGAATGAATGGCTTTTTCAGTCATGATGAGCACTACTACAAATAAGTCACTGCCAGTTCTTTAACTCCTCAAAGTGATGAGGGCAGAAATAGATCAGAAGAATCTGGTAGAGAATACAGTGTCTTTAGAATATTGTCTGTGGAAGAAGACATGTCCTCTTGGAGATGTAATATATATGAACGATCTGAAGCTCAACAAGTGCCTTAAGCAGTGATGAGATTGGAAACTTGGCCTCAAGCCAGCGGATGTTGCCTTCATCTATACCATTCCATTAAATTTGGGAGAGGCAAGGTGCTACCCCTCATTCCGCTACTTTATGTAACATGAGCACGTGGGATAGATTTGCTAAGAACTGTACATACCAAAACCTACTTACTCTAAGAATTCTTTAGGCTTTATACAGGATGCTAAAAGCAGTTCAGCTGGGATATGAATTATGCTTTCTGCAGCTACAAAAATGAGGTGCCTTTTTCAGTTGCAGATGGAGGCCTCCTACCCTCCAAATCTGTTTGAAATGTTTGTGTGTGCATGACATACAGCTATCACAATTTTACTTTCTTTTAGATGCTTTCCACGGACATCTTTTCATTACTTCGCAACACAGGCCCTATGAGCCACAAATGGTTACAGAAATACATATGAAGTTCACTCCATTTGGAAAACCCTACATGGTGGTCATGGAATTCACTGTAGGGCAAAGAACTATACCTGAAAGTGCATTGTTCTAATTCTGGCATTTAGAACCTTCATCATACATCCTTAATAATTACTAGAACTGCATCACACTTATTTTAAGGCCAGCACTTACCTTCTTTGTTTGCCTCTGTCTGTTCTTGAACATACTTCTCAATCATCTGATAGATAGAGAACCAGTGCTTTGTGGATTTCTCCACATGCTGCTTCATAATATTGTCCAAACTTACTGACCAGCAACTAGAAACAATAAGAAAAAGGCGAGATAAATCAAAAATATCATGGGTGGTTTGGGTTTATAACAGCAAAAGTTTGTTTTCTGTTTCTATTAAACTAATGGAAAATTTAGCAGGATGAAAGAATTTGCACAGAAGCTTAATACATATAAACAACTTCTGAGGATCATAGTTTTGCCGACATTATTAAATATGAGAAAAAAAAAGAAGGGAGAGTAAAGCAAAATCCATCAGAGAAAGGTTCAAAAGTTTCTTTTCTTAGAAACTGAGGTAGACTTGTGGAATTCCCGATTGTGACGTACTGTGGCTATAAAAATTTTACATAGTCTTTAACAGAGACCAGACAATAATTTTAAAGGACAATTTAATGATGGTTATTAAACAGAGAAAGCCCTGCAGGCTCAGGAAACCCTAGGATGAAAACATGAGAGCACTGGGAAAATATTGTTTCTACTTCTCCTGAGGCAAATATATAGTCACCAGAGCCTGGACAAGTTTGTTCTAATCCACTACAGCTCCCCATTGATGGTCTCTTTCCCCCACACATTTTCACCATGACAGATACACAGAAGAATTTTCCACAATTAAGGCAATTCTGTATTGGAATGTGCCTCCATGTGGAGATGAAAGCTTACAGTATCTAAGGAAAAGCAGCATGGAAGGACAATTCTTACTTCAACTCCAATCTACGCCACTGAATAATCAATTGTGTGACCAGTTCAAGATGCTTCCGCAAGGACAAGGCCCGACTAGCATTTTCCTCCCAGTCCTAGAAAAGAAAAGTTCCCCTTTACACAAAGCCAGAAATTAGTCACTGCCTGGCAAAACTCATTGCATTACTCTGGATTACTGGGTTCTTGCTATTTAAACTTTCAGCATGGAACAAGTTTGTAGTCCTGAGTTTTCAAGCTGAATGTGTTGATGTTAAAAAAGGGTTCTTTCCCAGGCTTTCTTCTGGTAAACAGAAGAACAATGTTTTGTAAATATAGAAATGTTTACATTCTT
>VZUI01065721.1:0-70070 GCA_013401135.1 Cettia cetti | reverse complement strand
GACTCTCTGGGGGCTTCAGGCTCCCTTTTATCCAGGTAGGAAGTCTGGGCTCCCCCCAACACTGGGTGGAGCATCTCCCAATGGGATGATGGAATGTGTCATGTGCTTGGGGAGCCTTAATGGGCCATTATCAGCTGATATCCCCGGGGGGGGTGGGGAACAAGTGATGAAAGAGATAAGAAACAGTGCCCCACCCGGTTTTAACAGCTGGGCCATTATCAGAAAGCATCCACCCCCCTCCCCCAGCAGTTACAAGAGATAAAGAAAAAAAAACGCATTTCCCCAACTGCTTTCACCAGATGAAATAGAAGACACATTTTTTGGTTCCATAACCCAAGAGACAAGCATGTACTTGCTTAACAAAACACATTCAGTACAGTTCTTAATTATTTCACCTTCCCACAATTAGCTGCACCTCTGAAACCTTCATATCTCCTTCCACGTTCCTTTAAACTCCAACCAGGAGCCAGTCTCTCTTCCCTCTTCTGATGGCCACTCCTTCCAGGAGGCCTAGCATGCCTAAGGGCACCCACCAGTCAAAGCTCTTCCAGGGTGAGAAAGAGGAAAAGAAGTTGAGGTCTCCAGCGAACTTCCAGCTTACAGTGAAGCAGTGGTTTTTAAAATGCTTTTCAAAGGAAAATATAAGGGTTACAGGATTTTAGGAATCAACCACTTTTACACTTCCAGCTGTAAATCTCAGACTAGTCCATGCTTTATTCCCAGATCAGTGTCTCACCAATGCATGTTAATTCTTAGCACAAGCAACTGTCTCCTAGACCAGAACTTGCCATTTTAGACAAAAGTCCATTCTTTTACCCAGTAATCTTCACAAGCCAACTAAAACTGGATGCATGACTTCTCAAGGACAGTTCAGACTTAAAACACATCCTAGGCAGGAAAATTACTCATGCCACTATAATTTCAGTTGCTGCAGGACACTCCCAAAATTTCCCTCTAGCTCTCCACGCCACAAACCTTTGTCTGAATTATCTTTCGGTATTTCTCTCATAAGAAATACCCACTATATTCTGGCATTTTCAATCATAAGTCCTAGATTTTTCACTGCCTCTTTTTTTTTATTACCTGGTCAATACACCAAAGAAAAGCTGACTAATTTTACTGAAAGCTTTGCAAATGGATGGTAAACTGCAGGAGCAATTAGTATTTCCTACCGAGGTTTTCCACTGCACTAGATGTTATTGATGGAATTATAATTTTAACAAATTGGTTACAAAACAGTTACTGTTGCAAAATACAGTGCCAATAAGGCTCCCGAAGGAATCATCTCTAAGAGCAAGTATGTTACAAAGAAGCGAGTATGTCAACAGTTACTACAACACTGCTAGAGGAGTTTGTTTAAAACAGAAAAAGCTAAAAAAAAAAGCATTTGCTTAGCTGAATTTCAGTACATTAGTAAGTTTTTTATATTTATATCAAGAGTGTTAAAGAAAGTATGCTGAATGAAGAAAAGTCTCAAGCACAGCTTCTGCACTCTATCCTAACAAACTGCTGCCCCTTTCTAAAAACAGTCCGTAGCCCTATTCAAGTAAGTTCTTACTCCCTACGGCGTAACGCCTTTGATATGAATCTATTACTGAAAAGTTCCACTTAAAACCTCTTCTTCTATCTGGAAAAACATGAAAACACAATTTACATTACTAATTCACTAGAGGGATTTTTTTTCCTTCCCTGAAAGATGAAACCAGTGTCAGAGAACCAAGAAACTGAAAATGCCTTTCACCACCTTTCATCCTTGAACTGATAGCAGTTACTTAAATGTTCATATCTAGTGCTATCCACCAGAAAACCTTATGCAAGATTTCTGCATGATGCCTCAAACACCTCTCTGATAGCAACTACATTTGGAATGAAGCAAACAGCGTAAAGATATGCCATTCATGAACCAGAGCTGTTAAAAAATCCTCAATTGCATGAATATATTGTTTTTTCCAGTCATATGGGAAAGCAACAGAACCTCCAGTGCACAAACTAAGAAGGTGAAAATAAACATTGATAAATGTTTATTATCAATTGCACTAACACAGATAAATCTGCAGAGCTGGCAGACCTCAACATGCTTACTAAGTAAGTATTTGTATAGGTAAGTCTTTTAGTATTTCAGTAGCACTTGGATATATTATTCCATTCAGGAGAAATATGTTTTTGTCATGCACTAGACTAAAAACCCAACATGGTATATCTGTCTGTAGCATAAGGTACAGCATTTTGCTCAAATGACTTCATACTTTTTCAGCAATTTATCTAGCAGCTTCCTCCCAATATAAAAGCAGGTACCTGTAAAATTTGCAGAGAGTACAGTATCTGTAGCATGATAAAAATCAAACTAGAGCATTTGAGTCAACTGGTGAAAGCAATCTGTTAGGACGGGATCAAAAGTAATTCTGAGACACAGACAGTAATTATGAACCTGAAGCTACTCCAAGTGCTCATGAATGCAATGGTTAGAATTTCAGCCCAGTTCAAAACTCTGTCTGCAAAAGTCACGGGAAAAGAAAAGTTTCTGCAAAACCCTGGTATAAGATTAAATGTTTTTCCCTTAACCTCTCCTCTCACAATGCCCTAATTTTCTTTATTTATTTACTGTAAGTTCAGATACAGAGGCTTGACAGATGAACATCAGTTTTTCTTCAGGTGAGGATGTCTCTATTTTCTTTTTCAACCGAATATAAAAAATATTCTCTTATTCATCAAGAAGAAGTGTACAACAATTTTTTTAAATGTCAAAAACTTCTGCAAATGAAAAGCCATTTTCTAACCACACTAGTTCATATTTGGGTTAAGATTATTCATTTTATATGAACTTTTCTTTGCAATTTTTCTGTAAAAGAATAAAAGTGAAGATTCTAATATGTCCACCAGACAATTAATCTTCACTTGCATATACACACACTCAAAATTTAATTGCAGTTACTGAAATTACAGATACTTGAAAGCTTCAGTCACACAGAAAAACAGCAACTGTTCTAACATTTTGAGATTAATTTACATAGTATTCCCAATATTATGTGTCTGCCTCTATCAAGCCCAAGGCAGATTCACTCCTTATCCTGGACTCTGAATGCCAAATTCAACCCTGTATTTCACCCATACAATCCTATTAAATAAACAGGAATTGCATAGATGAGTCCAGAGCATGGTTCCATGGGAAATGCATATCCCCTGAGACTGTTGTTCTCTCCTTGAGTGAATGGTTTTTTTAATTTAAATCACCAAATAATAACAGAAAAACACATTACTAATTCTCTCAACACGGAAAGTTGCTTCTAAAGCATTTTAATACATTTTTATGTTTACATAACACAAATGCATGCTCACATATGCACTAGGAAAAAAGGAAGTCAAGGGTCATGACAAAGACTAAATTTATAATTTAAAGGCATTTTATGTGTCACACATTCCACTTAACACTTTAAAATGTCTGCATTCTTCTTATGACCACTTTCACTAACACTCACCCACACAAAAAGACTCACTGTGAGCGTGACATATAAAGAGCTTTCAAGCAGTAACCGGCACAGCTGTAAATCTACATAAGGCTCTACAAATAAATCTTGTGCTCTCTGCTGCTGATATAGAAACATTAATCTTAAGAGGAATACAATGCAGTACCTCCTTATCTGTTTAAAGTAGGGCAAATACTTTACTCATGTTAATTGTCCTGACAGAAATGCATCAACAGTGCATTATTCCATTTAATATACGGCTCATTTTTTACCCCTGAACAGAACATAGCCCAAAAAATTTGCTGATTCCAAAGTTGTAAAGCTGTTCTCTACTAATTCTTCATAAAAATTGTACCTCATTCATACAGCATTCTTGTTTGAATCTTTATACTGTTATAAATGAATGGTAGAACTTAATTCAAGATTTTCTTATTTGTGAAATGTTATAAATCTGACTCAAGCCAGGATCACACTGGTATTGAGAAATCCTATGTATGTGAGCTATGTATTTCACAAAAGCACCAGCTGCAAGGAGCCCAGCAACTCAAGATAAAGGTTCATTTGCACACGTTTAGAAACAGGTTTCGGTGGAAGTTGTGTTCCCTCCCTCATGATGGACTCTGATCACTCTGTACTTCTCGCCTGATGTATATCATGCAATGGACTCCCTCATCGTGAATCTCAATGAAAACTTCAGTAAATCAGATCAAGCCATCATCACTCTCCAGAAAACCTTTCAGCCGACCACCAACAGAGAAAGGGAACTTTGTGAATATTCAGGAACACTGCACTGGACAAAGAAAGATGAAGTAATTCAAAATTCCAGCCGAAAACAGTATAAAGTAGGCCTGGAAAAATCGGACTTTGTGAACAGGGGAGATACGTGCGAAGAGGCTGCATCTCAGTTCACCCAGCTCTGATCCTGAGCTCAGAACTGTTTTCTTTGGTCGTGGCTATCTCAGACTTTTCATATGGCTGTAAATCAATAAATTCTCTTTATTGATTAAAAATCTGGCTATTCATTTATAACATACAACATGTGGCATATTAGTCACATAATCTGGTAGAATTAAAGTGGAGTTATTTTTTTCATTTTTCATGGCTTCACCATCTGTGTAACAGAATACTTCACAGTTCAGGTGAATAGTTACATTGGTACATTTTTTTCCATTCAATTTCATTTACATTCTCAACAATTGTTTCTGTGGGCTCTAAAATATTGACATATCAAGTATTATCATTAATGTAATTTTAGGAATAAAAAAGTAATCGCTCTAATATAACTGAAGAAGCATCAGTGAAAAAAAATCAGTTTTCCCATCTTAAAGCAGATTCCTGTGTCAAAAAGCATACTAAAGAAGTACTGTATCAGATTAGATCACAGGCTGACAGTCCAGCATCCTGCCACTGAGAGTGGCAACTCAGAGAGAAGTTGAAAAAAACACAGAAGGACTAGATACACATTTGTAAAGCTTCTCTGGTGTTTCTTTTGTTATAAATATGACAAGGTAATTCATGTTATAAAGCTAATATGACAATACAGTTCATCAGTATGGTAGTAAAATTCAGGTTATAAAAGTAAAGCAGTATAAAATCATCCTGGTCAAAGAACTGGCATCTGGGCATGCCCTGGCAAAGAACCACCCCAAGAACATCAGCAGAAGCCAGGAAGGGTGTATCAATGCAATCACTGTGGAACAATGGACAGCCCCAGAAGGGGAGATGTGCTCTCAAAGGAGATGGCTCAACTAAGGACCCAGTGATCAGCACCCATCAGAGGACCATCCACACCCGATATGGATCTTATCAGCACTGCCAGGTGTGTGCATCCCAATGCCAAGTTCCAGTAAAACTAATCAATCACCTGTTCCCGGAAAGCTCTTCAGTGGACTAGCAGCAATGAAAGGAAACTCCATAAAAATTCAAGAAAAGAGAAAAAGACAAAGGAGGATGGAGCAACTCCCTGTTCGGCCCAGAGAACAGTATAAAAACAAACCCTGCAAAGACAGACTTTGTGAACTGTGGGAGATGCTGCTAGAGGCCAGATCCCTGTTCACCCAGTTCTGACCCCGGGCTCAGAACTGTTTCCCTTTTGATTGTGGCTTTATTTTCTTTGTATCTGTCAAATTTCCCATAAATCATTTTGTCGGAAATTTTGACTGATAAAATATTTATAACACTTCACACATTCTGCACCTCTGTCCCTTTTGATCGTCTTTGTATCACTTGTGAATTTATAATGCTCTCTCAAAATGTATACCCCTTTTTCCTCCTTATCATCTGAGGCTAACATGCCCTGATCAATTTAACAGGACAAGCTCTTCCACTTTTGATCCTCCCTAGTGCTTTTCTTGGGACTGCTTCGGTTTTACAGTTCTGATGCTTCACAAATCACAGCCCTGTGGACCAGTGCCTGGCTGCATAGCTGGCTATGCTGATTTTTTTGCTGTCAGCAGCCTTAATCTATGGATATATTACATCACTGATTTCACTACATTAACAATCTAGCCTGCACATAAGCAATCCTTGTGTTCTCAAGTAGTTCTCCTGGGTATATTCCATGGATCTCTGTGCTGAGAATTTCAAAGTTGGCTGTCCTTCCTGCCACCCCCACCTCAGATACTGTATCAATTGCAGGAAAAAATGCAGGTCTTTAGGAGGAAGCAGCAGAAAGTGGGCAGGCTGTGTCTTCAGCTAAAGCATTTCTGGGGATTATTGTGTATGAATACTGCTAACAGCTGCTGGTATGCAAGCAGGAACACAAAGCATGTCTGTGCACATGACAAGGGCGTATGAAAGAAGGCAACTTTCAAGAGATGGCATCATGGCATATAGCAGAGATGGCAATTACCGAAATTATTCATATTCTACAGAGCTGTGGATAACTTGACTCTAGAGTGGCTGACTTCAGTGAGCCAAACTCCTACTTTCATATTCATATTTTGACAAATACCAGTGGAATTATGCACTTCTGGTGAAGCACTGCCACATATATCCAGTATCCATCCCAAGCAACTTCCCCACACCTTCCAACAGAGCCCACTAGCTCAGCTAAGCTTGCATGTAAACAGCTATGCTGTTTTAATACCCAAGCTACACCTACACTGTGCCATACTGACTTAGTTGTAAGCCTTGAAGTTCACAAAGAGAGGTCAAGGGCTCACTGGTTGGCTGCACCCGCTCCTCCAGTCTGCAATTCCAGCCTGAACTCTCCCTTCCTCCACTCCTGCCTGTTGTGATTTTTCCCCTCTCCGGGGTCCCGACATAAGATACTTTAATATGTTCCTTTTTTTTCCGGGATTGTTTATTGCCTTCCCCACATACCATTCTTCTCCTGTTCCCTCCCTTCACTGAAGCTGCCAGCAATTCCCTGTGCAGCCTAGAGCCTGCAGTGCAGCAGCTGTTTCCATTCAGCCCTGTGTCCCTCTGAGAATCAAATTAGCCCCTCATTAACCCTCTCCCTCCTGCTGTTATGCATCGATGCAGCTATTTAACTAAGTACGGGGAGCAATTAGTATGTCTCTGTCTGCAGTCACCATTCCTGCCTCTTTCAGCTGCGATGCTAAGTATGCAGCAGCATACTTAGCTGCCACAGGTACCTAAGCCCCAGAATATAACAGCTCAAAGACTTTTCCTAGACATTAAGGTTGATAAACACATTTTTTAAAAGAGACTGTGTGACGGACCAAATTTACAACAGCAAGGGACAAATTTTAATACATGTTATTACTGGAAAAGGGCAGCCACTTTACAAAGTAACCTCTTATTTCTTTATGGTTTTGCATTTAATTTGTTGTGGGTTTTCATAACCTGCTCAAAGTAGTGGAGTTCTTTATGATATTTCTTTGCTGACAGGCACCTAACTGCTCCATGTGCCAGAGTATTTGGGAATATATACTGAAAACCAAAATTTTTAAATCCTCTTGAGATAAAACAGCTTTTAAAAAATAAGTTGTAGTTGTAGAAAATTAACACTGGTTGCTTCCTATTTTTACATTGCAGTAAGAAGATGTGTGCTCCTCCTCTGGCCAACCATAGTCCCCAGCTGTCTCTGTCCATTCTGAAGTATTTTGTGCTACTAGTTTGAACCTACACAAGAAGGCATTGATAGTTTGCTTTCACAGACAGCTACTTGACTCAGTCATCTCATCCAAATCTCAGAAGTTAAATTTGTCATTAGATGGACCCAGACTGCAATTTACAGAAAACTATTACAAAACAGCCAAGCCTGAAACAATTTGCACAGTGCTCAATGAAGTACAGGCAGTAAAGCTGGAAGTGGCTACTTGGGCAGAAGTAGCAATGCCTCAGTGTCAGCAAACCTGACCCTGATCAGCCAAACACATTCCTCTTCCTGCTGTCCCCTAACTCCTGGGAACAAGCCACAGAAGCATGTTCTGTGCTTTGTACAAGGGTTGTTGTCCTAGCAACAGACCTTCCCCATCATTATTTTGTTTACTCTTTTAACCTCACCAGAGGCCCTACTATTTCCATGCTGGAGGAAATCTGACTGCAGAACCTGGGACGCAGAGAACAAACCCTTGGCATCGCTCAGCTGATTCTGTAACATATGCTGAACTGGTTACTCAAATGTTTACTCCTTAAGTAAACCTAGGACTGCGTTTAGGGCCCTTCTAGCAGATGTTGAAATTTCTGCGGGGGCTGAGGCTGGGGAACAAACTAAAAGCAAGCAAGCAGTTTTCTTCTGAAGGAAGAATCCCTCCCTACCTTGTGACATGAAGTTATTGCTACATACACAGTTCAATGTCATCCACTGAGTGTATCTCAAAGCACTCTGCAAAATACTCTTTGCAGTCTCAACAACTGGAAGTTAAAAGAACAGATGCCACCACGAATTCGATCCCTCTTGAGTCACACAATGGGATATCTTCCTGCCAATTTGACTGTGCTAATATCACTGTAAAGCAATCTAATCAGCAAGAATCCAAATGTCCACTAAAACAAAGAGGAAAAAATAAAATTGGACCTGACCCAGAAAATGAGACTAAGTAATTTATTTTCTTGTCTTGCTCTAAGATTCCAGAACCAGAAAGTGTATCTGAAAGCCTGTGCAAATCTGAATAAAAACAAACTGATATACACTGTAAATTTTAGAGTAAAAAGGTGTCAGCCTCTCTCAGGACATGCTTTGAAATGGCTAAATCTGGTCTGAGAACAGAAAGCTTAAAAAAACCCATATTCCATGATACCACCACAATGGAGACAAAACAAGACTCAGTCCTACTGTTCCCTTCCACTTCAATGAAATAGTAATTGCAAACATATAATTGCATGTATAACGTGGTTTAGCTGTCTAGAATACGTAAATTTTAGTGTAATTTTTTATGGTTCTAACATAAACATAATACCATATATTCATATCCAGTCAAATTTAAGTGTAGGTATTTCTTGAAGAAAAGGATGTGAGAGGCAGGAAGGAAAGAAATGTTTCCTGAGATTGTGTGCACCAGCTATATGAGATTTTCACATTTATCTTCTCAAAAAACTTCAGTAGAGTATTTCTGTAAATGTAATTTGTAGTGCTCTCTAATCCTGTTACCAAGATTTGCCCAGTCTCTACACAGAAGCAGAGAAATTTATAATCTGCTTCTCTGAGCTCTAATCATGCAGTTTGTGCACACTTAAAAACCTCCATTCAAGTTCCATTTACAGACATGTAACGAGACTGAAACAGTCCTCACTGCACTAGCAGAACATTACACAATCTCCTCAGATGCTGTGGGTCAAAATTGGATTTGTATTAACCTGGTTAAAATATTTTGCTGAGGTCAGTTCCACTGCCCAACAAAAACATGACATTCAGAGTACAGCTGCAAAGCACAGGGCACCCTTATATTTCTAATCTTTCCTCTGATCCATATTCAGATGAGAATAAATCTCAGCTTGGGCTGCTGTTAGAAAACAGAGGAGGGATGCTCATGTCTTTCGACTAGCCAAGTTTTTGAGCCACAGTGGTCCAAAGTGTCTGTCGGTGAGAGGTTTGTATCACCGAATTTTTCCTTGAAAACTACTTCTACCTAAAGTTCAGAGCTGTTTGTATAATTCAGCGCTACATAGCAGCCATATTCTGGAATCATCAATTCTGCCTTTCCTTCCTTTTCATACAATACCAGGCTGTGTACCTAGAGATACATGCAGTTGTAGGGCTTACATGTGCTTCCCTTGTAGTCACCCCCAACTTTTCCCAAATGTGACTGCAGACTATGTGGATTTGGTCAGTAAATGGTGCTGTGAATTAGAAAACCTGCTTTGAACTAATATACTTGAGTTTCCTGAGATTTGAGTTAGCTGCTTTTCTTAAGTAAGGACATTAAGGGCTTTTCTAATTAATTGCTAATGTTCTGCTACATTACAAAATAAGAAAACAAGACAAAGATCTGGAAAAGAATTCAAGGACAGTATAACCAGATGTCTCTAGGCAAGACCATTACACTTAAACATAAACATCTCTTCTGCACAACTCATGCACATTTTTGCAGTGTTACCATCTCAACTGTTCCAGTGCTATTCCATATCCCAGAACTACACACTGCATGAAATACAAATGCAGCACCATCAGCCAAAGGAAAATTAGGGTTTGTTTTACATACTCAGCTATGTGACTATCAATGAACAAGTTTCAACTGCCAACAAAAATTATGGAAACTGTGAGAATCAACCATCCTGTCTGCTCAAGCCATGGGCAGAATGAAGGCAGATGGGAACATCCTAGCCCTTCAAAATCCCAACAGACCTTACACATTATAGCTTAATTTTATCCAAGCTGATTTTGGTTTTCTAATCCTTACACATGGGATGGAGCTGTTTCTCCCACCAGTCTGAATCATCCACTTTTGAAACTATTACATCCTCCTCCTCCGCAATCCCCACAGTTAATCAGAAGATGAGACTCTTCCATGCCTAGTGTAACAGATGAGACTCTTCCATGCCTAGTGTAACAGAATTATACTATGCCATTTCAATCAATTAAAAAAGCTATTACATGGGCAGAGATTTTTTTGAAAGTCCTCAATCACCTTTTACTGAAGTCTCATCCAGCTAAAACAAAATAACATCATGCTTGACAGAATTAGGTTACTTACAGAATTAGGCTAGAACAAACCAAAGAATCCCCTTCCTGTCTCCAAAACAATAACAAATTCCAAATTAGCTCACACTCATAGAGTCCAAGTAACACCAACAATAGCAGAGCATTAAGAAACTCCTGTAGCACATTGAAAGAAAAATTTGGGAGGCTCATTACTATCAACTCTTCCGAATTAAAGCCTGAAAACACCACATGCTACTGTGGATCGTAACTGCTAGGTTAAGGCTCCTTGGGATTTCCTAAGCAGAGTAAGAACATAAAACTACTAACACTTTAAAAATCTTTGAGTGAAAAGTAAGATACCACATAAACACTTTACAGAGTGGGTAATGATATTTCTATCCACAGAAAACAATAATTGAGATTGCTTTTTTATTTTTCCTTTTTTTTTTCTTTCTCAGACATCAGGCAGAAAATGACAGACCTGGCAACGGAAGCCAGGTGTTGCATTTCCCAGACCAGTAGTCCTCTTATCCAACCATCCTGACCCCACTGAATTTTATATTTTGGTGGGTGCACCATAAGATTAACTCTGCTAACTATCCCATTCTATGTGTATGAATTATACACCACAGTAGTGATATAAAAATATACCAGTTTCAGAAATTAATAAAACTCTGAATTTGTTTTTTTTTTTTAATCAGAAGTGAGGTGACGTTGCCAGTTTTCTGGTGACAAATAATTTCTTAGATTAGGACAATAGGAATTAGAAAGCTTGTTTTGAAACAGTAATTGAGAAGAGAGATATCATTCACATAAAACCACAAATGCACTATGATTTTATCTCTGTGAAGCAAAACCACAGAGGAATGAAAGAAAAGCTTTTATTGTTGTACTGCAATGAATATGGAAATAATTTTTTAATCTGTTGTACACATTAAATTTAGTAACACTGTTTTGGAAAATGTGTAGTAGGTATTAAAGCCAAGATATTTCAATCTGTCTTCACTGAACAGAGAAACAAGAAGAGCTTATGCTGCACCCCCCAACATGAAACCAACAGAAAAGGCTTTATAGATCATCATTCCACACCTTAAAATATTTTAATGCAGCAGAGGAGAAAGTAAACTAAAAAGAAACAGAGATATATACAAGCTACACTGAGCACTAGTGTCCAGAAGTGTACATAAAAGGGAGTTGTACATTATTTATAGTTGAGAAAGCAGGACCTCAGATGGGAATTGAATTAGATAGCTTATTTTAGTTCCAACTTGTTCACATTTTATGGAAGCTATGCCCTGCAGTCATTTCAGAGCACCCTGTTTTCTTTTATAAATTAATCATAGTAATGTGGTCTGCTGTCAGACATCATGGAAATACCAGCTCAGCTGACAAACAGAATTCATACCCTCATTTTCAAAGGTGACCAAATCAGTTCTTTACAAAGAACCTATCAATTCATAAAGATACATCTGTCAGTATACATGAAGAACTATGTTTGGAAATGCAAACTATATTTTAACAAACCTATGAACCTAGAGCTAATCCCATGTATCTAACATTATTTAACCAGGGAAGCAAACAGACATGAAGGATCATGGTGAATCTGAAAGATCTGGAGTGGTATAAGGCTAATGAATGCTTCAGAACCATGAAATTACTCACGCTGTGTGGCTGATCTTTAACCCAATCTTGTGCTCACAGTAGAGTCGATGTTGCTTAGGACTTATTTAACAGCTGGGTCTTGAAAATATCCATGGAGAGAGACTGGATGTGATAACTACAGAATATATCCCATTTAACTAAAAGTTTTAAGTGTCTCAGGAATATTTAATTTCAAATTTAATTAACTTGCAGTCAGTTATACACAATGACATAACACAGTAAGCAAAAATGCCACTAAGCAGTGCAGAGGAGTTAACTGCTGAAGCCCACCTTACTTAACTTCAATACCTATAAAAGGGAACTAAACTGGACTAATGACATCTGCAAGTAAGAGTAAAAAGGCTCTTACTGGAAAGATCAGTGAAGTATGAGAAACAGTACAGAAGTTTTACAAAGATAATTTGGAAATTAAAGTGCTTTTGATAGAAGGTCAGATAATACAATACGGGATATCACACTAAAAGTGAGTTATGGTGCAGCAGGGCCCTGAGGAAGGCACAGAAGGATAATGAAGCAGCAGGAGAAGGAACTGTACATTTATGGAAGAAGTTATGCTTGGTACTCAGTAAGATGACAGGTCTTGTCTGCAGCTCAGGTAACAAGTCATCTGGAACAATCCACTCAGTCCTGAGAAATGGAATTATCAAGAAGAGAATGAGATATCAAGGGGAATTCAGGAAAGTACAATAAGCAGCACAAAGTCACTGACCAGACTGCTCTGAATGACTAACTACTCTCTATCACTCAAGCAGTGAGAGTAAATATTTTCATCACTACAGCTTTGTACATTTGTGAGGCGTGTGAAGTTGAGATGAATAATCTTGGTAAGTGGCAAGGAGCATGAGCAGCTAATTCCAGGGTATGGACCCAGTGTGGAAATGCATTTTGGGTAACAGGAACTTTAATAAAGGAGAGCAAGAAAGGAAAGTATATTATGATATTTTTTTAAATATATGATTGTGTTCAGTCCAACAATCTCCCAAGAGACGTTTTTGAGTTTCCATAATCTAAGACATGTTGAAGAGTTGCAAAAGATTGTGAAATACTACACAGTAGTAGTAAACAAAGATATCTATATGGTGCACCACTCCACTAGTGTTAGGACCAAAATAGAGAGAAATCCTGTTCTAACAGCAACAGCCAAGCAAACAATCTCTGCACCTGTACTGTTCTGTGAAAACCTTAAACCTGTTCTTGTATTTAGTCCTTCTTTTCTTCTTTTTAGAATACAGAACTTTATTTGAAAATAGAAGAAAGTGGGGGGGGCGGCGGGGAGGAAGCCCAGCACAAAGCAAAGTTGGAAATTATTCCTTCCCTAAAATCCTTTAAAAATACAACTTCAATTTAGAACAAAGAAAACTTCTCAGCACAACTTGATTTATACCAACAGATTTTCATTATTGTATTACTACCTCCTATACATAGATTAAGAGCTTGTCTTCAAACATCTCTGAAAAGGATAGAAGAATTGTGCCTGAATTCTTTAGAAGAGTCATACTTGTCATAAATGAGCAAAGCCACAGGAAAGCCTGTAAATCCATTAATGAGATAGCCTAGTACAGTTTTGATGTGCTTTCTTAGAATCTTGCTTTAGGTTGGCATTATTCTGGCTCACCATTGAAGACACCCTGTGAATGCCTGCCCCTTTATCCTATCCCCTGTGGGGGACAGGAGGTGAGCAATCAGCTGGGGAGTGGCTGCCAGAGGGGGTAAACACACAGCAGTGCCCTACAACACTGAGTAGACCCAGCACATTCCCAGGTGAGAGAATACACATGACTCCCTTCCTTCAAATACACTCAGAAGACTAATTTCATGTCAATATGTGATTATAGCAACAATAACAAAAGGGACAAGGTAATAAGTAGAAGCAGGAAGCAATGAAGTTTGTTCTTTAAATCTATCTAAATTTAAGAACTGAAAGTATGTGATAATCAAGTATATAAAAATGAACTTTACAAAACCTAACTGAGAAGTTATATAACTCAGCAAAACACAGAAAAACATTCTGTGCCAGAGGAAGAAACTTCAACAATCATCTAAAAATAGTTTTTAAAAAATGAGGGAGTTCACTTCCAAATGAGCGATTGTGACTTTGTTGCCTTCATGTTGGCTGTAATCCAGCTAAGTAAGATAGGGGTTTGTCTTTGCAGGTCTGGCTAACATGCAACTAATTTCAGGGAGAAAAGCAAACTGGAAAAGCATCAGATATCAGCCTGTTCCTTTATTCTATAATGGCCAGAACACAAAATGACTTACGAGTATAGCACACAGGGGTCACACTGTAGCTTTTCAGAACTCATCTGAAGTCAGTTTTACCTCATCCCAAACATTCTATGCATCATAGAGAAAACTGACAAAATTTCTCCCAGATTCTTTACAATTAAACCTCTGGTTTTCATGGGAGCTCTAATGAAGAAATAACACTAATGAAGGGCAAAACCAAAAGCAGAGCTGTCAAACTATAGAGGAAACTAAGCAAAGTATGCTTTGGACGAAAGCCCTGGTGACTATATGAGCACAAACCTTGTTTCTTGATCAACCCTGAACTGTCCTGAATCAGTGGAAAACATTTCCAGAGCAAGGATCAAGGGGAGAGTACTGTCACCACTGTCACCACAGACTGACGTAATCTTTCCTTCTCAAAGGCTTCTCCAGTACGGGACTGTCTCAGCTGAGATACCTTCAAGGAAACACATTTTTTGTCAGTTCTCATGACTGTCATTCATGAGTCCCCTGGAAACTCAGAGGGTAAGAGTTTAAGCTGACTTCCTTGCTATCACCATCTCCTCCACCTAATCTCGCACTTCCATGCTGCTACTTCCCATCTGCATTGTGTTTGGACAAAGTAACAGAGAGAACTGCCTACTTGTGCCTTCTGTCAATGTCACTCTCCAGGAATGCACCCATGATCTTCTCTTCACCTGAACTCTATCTCCCCTGGAGTGGGAAAGCTAGCACCACTCTTTTGGCAACACTTGTCCACAAGCGAGAAGATCTCATTCTGCTTGCTTCACAGTGAGATTCTTCCTGAAGTTTCTCTCCAGCACCTTTCAGTAAAGACCTGCTTTGTATTTTTATCATAATTTCCCCTCATGGGATACCTAAAAGAGCACAGAAAAATGATGTTGTCTTCACATCCTAGCCAGATGTGAAGACCACCTCCCAGAAAATCTCCACTGCCTCTGTGGTGAATATTTTGTATACTGTCTTCACAAATGTTTTATTCAGGGATAAAGTTCCACAGGGAAGGATTCAGCTTTGCCTGTTTTTTGAACTACTGAAGCCATCCCCTAGAGGAAGGAAAAAAGTGATCACATGGGTAGGGCGGAAACACTGTAATTTCCTCCAAATTCAATCTGAAAATTAACAGTGTAAAAATAAACTCAGTGTACCCAAATTCTGAAAAGCAGAAGGTGGATCCTAGTAAGCAAGGAGCAAGTCTTCTACTAGGGCTGTGACCTCTCACTCTTAGCCTCCAGGTGATTGCTTATGCTTTCCCAGAGTATCCTGCCCATAGGGAGGTGAAATTTATCCTGAGTCACAGACTGCATGAATAACCAGGTTGGGGGTGTTAATGAAAATCAGAGGGAGCATGTGAGCAAGCAAGAGCATCAAGATGCGCATGACAGCCTTTCCAGGCACAGTGTCCCAGTGACAGCTATTAAAACATGTAATGAATTCACACAAGAAAGAGGAAGAATGTACAAGGGAAGGCCTGTGGATACAGCTGAACCTTTAGACAGCACATAGCAGCTCTCATTGTTCACTCTGCTATAGAACTACATAATGACAAAGGGATGGAAAGGGAGGTCTCTAAGAGGTCTCTATATTGGCTGGAAATAGAGAATTAGCCACACTGGAGCAGAAAAGCAACCTATCTGAGGCGTTTAGTACTGAAGAAAACCCTGAACTTGAGAGGAAAAAAAGACAAATTTATATGGTCAATTAAATACTCTGCATGGAAGATTAAAACTGTTCCTTAGTCCCTGCTCTAACTGGGCTGAGGTAACCTGTACCACATAATCTAGTATGGACCAGGATTAGACAATGTACTGATAAAAATAAGAACACCTGGGTCCCATCTGTGCAACAGCTGTCCTTGTGATAGCAATGAAGGAATTGAATAATGCTTTCAAACTTCTGTTACTGCTGCTCTAAGGTGGAGAACTTACTTAATAACATTCTGAGTGGTAAATGGTGAGTGTGACTCCTCTAGGTCCAGGCAGGCAAAGAGCACTGCACCCATCACACCTCCCACACTTACTTGGACTTCAGAAAGACCATCCTTTAACAGGAGGAAACAAGACAGGTGGTGGCTTCTCATCTAGGTGTGAAGTTTTAGTTTATACTGATTCATACAGGATGGATACAGTGCTAATATAAACCAGTCCACACACTTCCAAAACAAAGCATGAAGAAAACCCCAAACAAACAAGTTCAGACACTCCAAAAGGTCTGCACCAATAAAACAGCAAGCTACAAATAAAGCAAGAGGTGTTTATAACGTTACTTACATGATGCCAAGGAAATGCACAATGAAGGAATGACTGTGGTACATCTTTCTTTTATCCTAACTACTAAACAGCCTTCAAAGATAAGAACAAGGCCAGAGGAGGTTTTTGTTGGTTTGGTTTGGTTTTTGGGGTTTTTTTAACAAGAGATATCTTTGGAAAAGAAAAGACTATTCTGATTTCCCAAGAGCATGTTTTGGAACACAGCTCCCTCCCAAATTCCTCAACAACAGGAAAGTAACTAAGCCACAGGGAAGAAGAGGAAGAAGAGAATCCACACTGTAAAGCTTTTCTGGCCTTGTCTCAGCCTCCCAAAGCAACTAACAACTATTTCACAAAACAGAGGTAGTGTTTGCAGCATTCTTCAGAAGCACCAGCCAGCTCAAAGGCTGGACCTCTGAAACTGAGGTTCAGAACTAATCCTGGATGTAGCAAGGGCATATTCCTTATTCCCATCATTCAGATGAAAGGTGAGAGTGAAATGCACTGCCCATTTCTACCTTCTTTATTGTGGACTTGAAAGCAAGACCTTTACCTGTTTGAGCAGATTGTGCACAATCTGTCACAGCAGTACTAAGAGAGGGTTCCAGAATTTTTCACCATTCATATTTCACCTGTTTACTATTCCTCCTAAGATGGAAATAAACCAAATGCATTAGAGGCTGCTGGGGCTGACCTGTACTAATATGCACAAGGGCAGACTGGTAAGGTTTGCTTTGTTTTCTAGTAAAAGAATCTCATATATGCAAAGATGCAGAAGCACGGTAAGGCTGTAACAACAGCTGTTATGTAATGATTGAGATTAAAGAAACAGTGTTCACTGAAAAAAAATTTAAAGTTTTTTTTTTTTTTAACAAGAGAACTTTATTACTGTTACCTGTGATGACAGAACATTCTGCACAGGCTGTGCCACACACAGAAACCACCTATGTACTCTGGTCCAAAAGAATTTATTCTCTAGATTAGAATATGCAGAAACTGTTTCTCTCAAATAAAGTGCATTCAGATGTGTGGTCTAAATGCTAATGGTTATTGTGATAAAGTATTATCTCATATTGTTTATTTGTCTCTAGCTCTTCTGTACTGTCAGGTAGGTTCACATCAAAACAACATTCACAACCTACCCGTATTTGGCATTATTGATGTGATTAATGTACTCATGTGAATTAAAAGGACTGATAACTGAAAACAGGTCTATTCTTGCAGCTGACCTCTGCCATGTTTTTGGCTGGCAATGAAATTATAATGCAGATCAAAATACAATGGTATAATTTCTTTGTACTCAGTAAAATTTGGTAAAAAGTGTTTTTGAAATATTTTTCACACTCTATTTGCTGCAACTGGTACTTTAACAAAAGTGCTAATTATTTGGTAAATAATTACTTACAAATAAGACATTTTAAATTAAGGAGTTCAAGATGCTACATTTATTTCTGCTGCATAACTGCTGTAGAAATATTCTGAACACTTGCTATGAAGTAAGCTTGCTATTGCTTCTGTTGTATTAGTTGGGGGATGAAGGCAACTAAAGCTACAGAGAAACTTTCAGACCAAAGGAAAGAACAGATTTACTATGGCATGAGGTTTTGTTTGGTTTATTTTTTAAGATCACAGAGTTTCCCTGTAACTGTCTAGATCCTTCACTGATTTATCCGTCCTAGTAAGTTAGATTATTTCTCATTTTTAAAGATTCAATGGTCAGCTCAGACATGTAATTCACCACACCTGTACCTCCAGTATGTGATCTCTTTCGGCTGGACCTCCCACTTCCAAGATCTCACAAGTCTAAACTATTTGTATCGGGGCTGCTTAATTATGACCCAGCATCACCAGCACTTCCTCTCCATGTTACCTTCACCTATCTCTGACACACAGGATGGTAATACCAGCACATAGGTGAGACAGAAGGTTTACGGTTTATACCCCTGCTCCCAGAAAATCAGCCAGCTAATTATGCACTCGCATGTTCATGAACATAAAGGTATTTACAGCGCAGGTAAAAAGAAGTATGGATTCATGTTTCAAGTTGTTGATCCTCCCAGTTAAGATCATGCAGAGGTTAACCACTGCAAGATGGGATCACTTATTATCCCAAGCCCAACGCTCTTATGCTGTAACTTAGGTTTAAAAAAAAAAAGTTATGTTCTGTTCACCCCTGGCACCTGTCTGAGTCCCCCTAGGTACTTGTCCTCTTCAAAAGGGAAAAAGCTTTAGTCGCAGAAAATGGCGGGGGCATAAGAGCCACACACGGCTCTTCCGTGTCCTTTCCTGGCGCCTTACCTGGGTCTCTCATCCTCGCCCGGCTGCGAGGACGCTCCGAGGCTGCCGCTCCAGGGGCCGCGGCGCCCGCTCCCCTCAGGATAGTGGCCTCCACAGGCTCCCCGCAGCCAACTTCCCTCTGCCCGCCTCCTGCCCCGCCTCGCTTCTACCCCGGCCCGGCGCGGCTTCCCACGGCCTTACCCCGCGGGTAAGGAAAGGCGCGATGCCGCCTGGAACGCGGCACCCGAGCCAGATGAAGTTGTGGGAAGCAGAGAACAGCAGGCCTGGCGAAAGCAAAGATGCTTTTGCGTTCTGTCCTTGCCGTGGGACCCAACGACTGCCCATCCCCATTTCGGGCGAAAAACTCACCAAGAACAGACCCTTCTTTAAGCCCGGGATGTGTTTCTCACTGCGGATGTTCAGCTGTCCTCAATGGCAAAAGGAGATGGGTGGGCGACAGGCGCCCTGCCTGCAGGAGCCCCTTCCACGCCTGCCAGCCCACAAAAAAATCCTCTCCTGACAAAATCCTACCTCCAGCAAGTTGTTGTTTCAGTAATTCTGAAAGCTCTTCCTTTCTGGAAAGCCTTTCTTGTTTAGGAATGTGTGTGTGCATGTATGTGCACATACCTGGGAGACGAAGGGGCAAGAGCTACACGCCCTGGGAAGAGTGGCCGACCCACCAACTGCACCTGCAAGTGCAGTCTCAGTAAGTGCCATGCTCCCTAAAGAGCTGCCTTCTTCAAACAGGAGGAAAAACTTTAACTCTATCCCCTTCTTCATGTACATACCTCAGCTAACCAACATTCCCTGAAAGGCCCAACAAGAAAACCCATCAACACGCTCTCATCAAGAGTCTGCAAGCACCTAAGTCCAATACTGGAGAGGCATTTTGCATAAACCTGCTTCTTTTTGGACTTTTTTTTTTTCTCTCAGTACTTTGTGCACAGCCTCTGTTTTCACCAGACACCTATTTCTCCTTTACTTAAAATTTGTAAAGAGTGTCAGAAAATGCAGTAGCATACTGATTATTTGTGAGAACTTCTGTTTTTCCTGTTTCTTTATGAAAGCTCCTTATCCACATGAACAGGAAGCCTTGTGGTAATCAGCCTCCTCCTTTTTGTTACAAACACTGATGCAGACTGCCTGGGAAGCAAAAACAATTCCATCCTGAGTTCAAAGGCATTTCTGCATTCCAGTTGTTTCTCTGACAAGGCTATGTGACACAGCAGCCAATTTTTTTTCAACAGCAAAGCAGCAAACTGCACTTTCAAACTCCCCCACCCCGCCCCAGGCAATAAACAAAGCTTCTTATATCTGCTGCTGAAGAAAAATGCCCTTACCTTAATACCCTGCTCACTTGTCCCATTAGCAGCAGAGCACCTTATATCTAACAAGATCGGCCATTTTTAAATCAGTGCAGCTTAATGAAGCATTAGTCTCTTTCACACCCTCAATCTCTGCAGCATAGGAAATATCTCAGCTTCAGCCTTCTCTCTGAGTCTGTCCCCCTGCTCTCAATCAGTACATGAACACGTGACAGCAGGACTTCTCCATCAAGATTCATATCAATAAGAGCTTTCAGAATGACCCAATCCATAGATTGCTTTATGTCTCAATGGTACTCAGCAGACCTTATCTGAAGGCTAGAGAGTGCTCCCTTGCATATCACATTTCCAGATTAGCAAAAGATTTCTTTTCACGTACCCACATTTGCAATAATAAACCAGCAAACGAAACAACAGAGAACAAAGCATTCTACAGTTCAGCATAAGATTAGAAGCCACAGATTAGAAACAGACAAGAAAGGGCAACTATTATTTCCATCTAAAACCATGCATATTAACCTGTTTTTGCAGTGCTAAGTATCACTTGGACAAAACAATACTACATTATTTAATGAGGCAAATTAAGCCACAGGATTCTTACATTTCAGGGGGGCATCCAGAACTTACTATGAGAGGTGTCAATGCCCACAGGAAGATGCTCTCCTTTACTGTGAAGCATTTGAGTTCTTCACACTAAATCTACAGTTGTCATCATTGTTAATGCAGAAATCAGAAGCCATGAATATGTGATATATACTTGAGGGTCCTAAAACTTAGCAACAGAAGACCAGTAAAATGACCTTATATTGTCATTAGTCAGCTTACACATGTCACCACATTAAAATCCATTCTAAACATAATTCTGGGTCCTAATAGCACAGACAACTTAAGCATATTGTGTATGATTCTTTATATTTGAAAATGCAAATTATTTTTGACTGTTCAGCAAGCCTTTGTTTAGTAAGGCAATACTGTTTTTGTCTCTTTCCCTAAGGGTTAGTACACAACCATTACAAAGTTCTTTCCTATGGAAGAAAACCACTCCAAAGGAGTCAAGAATTTACATGAGAATGTCTATCTTGTGTGCAAATCATCTCAAAAAAACCTGCATGAATTGGCACTGTGTGGCTGGATGATAAATTTCATCACACATTTGAATATGAAAGACAAATTTCAGTCCTGACCTATTTTACTGAAGACTGAATTCCTTAAATACATACATTTGCAAATTCCAAGTTAAACTCTGGAGCACATGGATACTTTTGTACAGATACATGTTCCTGTTACAAGAAGTAATTTGGAAACTTGGTTGAACACCATAAAAAGAGACTTTTGTTCATTAGTTCAAGATAAGCAACATATTTAAACAAAACTCAGTTTTTTGACTTCCACACTCCCATAAATAATAGCTTCTGGCTGTCTTGAGTGATGTGGAGCCTCCTTGAGCAGACTGGTTTTAGATCTCATAACCTTAACACCAGGTGAATGGCACTGGTAGCCATCTAGCCTCTCCATCATTTCTCTGTAACTGCTCTGTCTCAAAGCTTATACAGACCCTGTCCTAAGTGGAATACCACGACTGAGCTGTGCTTTTGTGATGCATGCCAAATGTACTACCAATTCCCTTCTTCATAACTGAAAATAGCATTCCTCTGAAATCATGAGCTCTTCTGGTTCCATCATCAAACTGTGGTATATTAAAAGGTGGTTTAAATCATGTACAACTTCTAAGGATTTATGTGCTAAAGACATGCTTATTGCAGAAGCATCCTTCTGATTTTTCCCTCCTTTTTTTTGTACAATAAATAAATAAATAATACACAAAACAGCTGAATAAAGGTGCTTAAATTGCTTCCTAATACCTAAAGTGAAAAACGCTCCCTAATATCCTTGTTTAATTGCATCCTCAAAGAAACAAGGTTCTGACCAGTATGCTGACATCATGAAACCACTTTAACAAAGGTGTTTTAACAGAATCAAAACTGAAGCTTCTGGTTCACGTCACCAGGAACAACCAATTCTCCTACTGTCAGAAGGAACTTCTGAAGGGAAATGGTTAAAACTGCACATTGCCAATACAATGAAAGAGCCAATACCAATGAGCACATGAGCATGTGGGTTAGGGAAAAGCAGCCTCTGGAGCACTCAAGTTTGGAAAACACTTGACACGTGACACACTGAGGCATCCTGCCAATGAATAATGATAACCCTAAAAGCTGTAAGTAGCTATAACCACTTCCCCACTTCCCCAAAATGTATTTCTTATAGCTAACAAATAAGTAACACTGTAATACCACAGTAGTCCTTGGGCACCTTGCAAAAGAGGTAAGGTCAAAAATAGCTTCTGTAGCAATTTTTCATTTTTATTTTCAGCTTTTAAACCTTCTTCCTATTCTTCTAAGTGCAAACCAGATTTCAAACATAGTTTTTGATCATTACTTTTTAAAACTGTATTTTTGTTTCAGAGAAACTAAATTAATATATAGCCAAACCAGCCCAAACATTCAGCTAAACCATACAGACAAAACCAGCAAAGGATGTCAGAGAAAAACAAAATAAAACCAATAGCTCTATACACAATTTTTCTTTGTACAGATTGCAACATATTCCTCAGACAATAAACGGAAAGATGTGTTGCTGTACCAAAAAACTGTGCTATGCCCAGTGCTCTTGAATTACATTAGAACAGTTGGCAACTTCATCTGGCCTATTTATGTTCCCTTTTTTAATGGGCATAGCTGATTCAAGAGAAAAGCTGTGTAGACCATCCGTCAGAAAGACATTTAAAAAATGTTTGAAATACATAAAAGCTGAGTGCAGAGTTTATTAATTATTACTATTAAAAATAAGCCTTTGCAGGAATTTTTAATAGGCTTTGTTGAAGAAAATTTATATACCATCTCAAAAACAGTATTTGTTTGACTAAGGAAAACACTCAAAAGACTCATCATTTTACTCCAGACCCTGCAAAAAAGGAAGAAAATCTACCAGTTATTAATTAATATTGCATGACAATCACTCTATCCACAGCAACTATACCATTTGAATTTTTCCAAATAAAATCAGGCATTCTAAGTCACAGATAAATTGAAGTAGGGTAGTAAGTGCAGAGAGTGATGCTGACTGAAGCCTTATTAAAATGATAACAGTGCTCTAAAATGCATCCATGTCGGTCTTGTCCTTCTTTAATACTAATGTCTTCCTTCTTGAAAAGAAATGTGCCTGGCAACTGTTATTTTTGGGTGGCCATAAACACAAGGAGGGGAGAGCTTTCTCTCTAACAAACATGGCAAACAGCACTGAAGTAATGTTGACCAGTTCAATATGACCAACAGATTTTTATCTGTTGAACTAAAATTTAAATTCAGGTAAGCTAAAAAAAACCCCCAAAACTCAACTATCAGGGGTTCTTTTTTGTATTTTTATATCTCTATAATTATGCAAGAGTTTTTACATATTGTGTTCATATGGACTGTCAGAAAACTTAAGTCTTTTATCTCTCTCTAAGTAATTGTTATGCAAACAGGGTTAAACTTCTGTTACACAGGCCTCCAGATTTGGCCTAAAAATTCATGCCTGCAACCAGCCTTGTAAAAATAAAGGGAGCATGAAGGTTTACCAAAACAATAGGGCTTACATATTGCTGAACTGCAAAAAGGCATTATTTTCAGGAACACCAAATACATCTGATTGAACCAATCTTTTGGCTAATCCTATACTCTCAGTGATGGAAACAGACTAACACAATCAGCTTCATAGAAAATGCTTTCAAGCAGCTGCAACTTACTTCAAGGTGGCCCACCTACTTTGTCCTTAATTCTGTATTAAGAACACAAAAAAAAAAAAAAAAAAAAAAAAAAAAAAAAAAAAAAAAAAAAAAAAAAAAAGTAACAACATGTTGCAAGAATACATGCAAAATATAGCATACACAATACGTAGTAATATCTAAATTATTATTTGTAATAATTATTATTTATAATATATTATTATTGTTTATAATAATTTTGCATAAATTCTGTATAGCACACAATTTTGCACTGTGTTTTTATTATTCCTACTTCCAAACCTGACTGGTCTGCTACCATGGTTTAAAACAAGTTCTACCAATTTAGCCTAAGTTATTCAGGAATACTTGAATTTCTAATACAAAATCATATATTTTCTATACCTTTTCCTTCCCCACCCCTCTGCCCCCCCTTCCATTTTCCTTACCACATTGACCTATGGGAAAACTCCTCATGCTCTGGAAAACAGGCAGCTCTTTTATGGTGTCAGCCACACATGGGTGCAAGACGATTTGGGTGTGTCAATGATAAACAAGTATGGACAGTGATTGCACTGAACAACTGGTTGCAGCAGAGTCACAGAATTCAAAACCAGAAGAAACAGTGATGATTCAATCTGACTTCCTGCATAACGCGTAGGCCATGTTGTCACCCCACCCAGCAATTACCTGCCTCTGTGATAAGTTTGATATGGTAATTCACCAACACTGGTTTTGCCAGATCCATTTTGAAACATTCACATACAGTGCTAATTTGACACATGCTGCATCAGGCAGGCCCTGCGTATCCCAAACACACTTCCCAAAAGACAGGGGAACGTCCTCCCCTAGATCCAGAGATTAGTGGCTCACGTTGCCACCCCATTCTGTGCTCACAGGGCAGTCCCCACTTGCACAAAGCAGCTGGATTAATTCACTCTCCAGCAGAGTCATTGTCCGTCCAGTGGAGAGCATCCACTGGATGCAACACCCAAGCATCAGCACCAGCCCACACAAACACCAATATAGCAGCTCTCCAGGCAACAGAGTGCCCAGTCCCGTGATTCAGCTCAGGGACTTGCACCCTTCAAACCCGTGGGGATGACCAGGTGTACTTCCCTGCCATGACTTCCCCGGCTTCCACAAGCCGGCTAAGAACAAGGTATCACAAAGTGATACCATCTAAATGAAACAACTCATGCAAAACATTTATTCAATTTCTAATTGGTTTTGTCATTGTCAGGTAAATTATTCAGATTAACTAGTAGACACCTACCTTTTCAACACAGTAAGTTTTATGTTCAGGCATGTTTTGTAAGTAGAACAACTTTTTTTGTTTTAAAGACAAAATTGACAACATTGAGTTTTCATATCCTTCTTTAAATTTGGGGTTGCACATACCTGAACTTCTATATGATTATTTCAACCAATTTGTTTGACATCCTGAGTCCAAAGACAGAAAAATATATTTTATTTTTTTCTGGGGACACAGGATTTTCCAATGAATTAACTGTTATATTTTACAAATCTACATGGGGTTTTTTTCTTAGTTTAGTATGTTTCTAATAGCTATCCATGGGCATTCAAATAAGAAAACTCCAGAAAAATATTAACTTCTGACTTCAGCCTACATATGTTCTCTGCTCAGGATTCACTCCTTACTTATCACAACTCACAGGGAAAGAAAATAATGAAAATGGTCTACCTTAGAAATCTATCTTCAAGTTACCTCTCCCTCCTGCTCTTGCAGTAGTAATCAGCAGATCAAGCATTACATGGAAAGCTTTTGTATGCTGTGCCTATCCTCCCTGTCATTGCACAGAGTAAAAACTGTTTGGAAGAAGCTGCAGCACTACAAATTCCTTGGAATGTGCAGAGAGAACTTCTGAGGCACAATCAGCATTAGAAAACCCACAGTGCTGTAACTGCACCTTTCAACACTGCACCTTCTCCTTCTGTCCTCTCAAGTAACAACAGCGACACTGGATTTCCTCTCTTGCCCCCTCCCCCCGCCCCCCGCCTTTATCCCCTGTATGACTTGTAAATTACCTACTGTAATCAATTCGGCCTTATTTATCACAAACGAAAACAACCGCCAAGTTTTAAAAACAGAAGTATTTCTGCAAAACACAGAATGAAACCACCAATTGCCTTTTACACCACAGGCTTTCTTTTTGACATATGGTCTAGATATTTAATACTGATACAAAATGGCAAAGACAAAACCCTTAACAAAACACACGGCCTTTTCATATGCTATTGATGTGAAAGTATGTGATTTTTCTGCATCTTCCAACCTGATAAGAGTTACACTGAGGGACATGGTACTCCAGGCCTTTCTGTTCTGGGAACATTTCTGCTTAATTCCTTTAATATCAAATTTAGTCCACCTAACTTTTTGAAGAATATTTTCAGCATCTACTGAATTTGTAAGTCTGTAATACTTACAAGATTATAAACTAAGGACAACTTTTTGTTTCTTTTTTTTCAAGCACATCAATCCTTTGGGGAAAACAGCTTTTGGTAGCTTTTTTTTTTTTTTTTTTGTGCAGAAATACTATCTTCATACAATGGTCTGTACCCACAATCTTTAATATTAATGTAAAAATATAGAGCATACAAACGCACATAATCCTTATGCAAATTGAGAATTGGTTTTATGTGCCAACAGGAAATGTGAAAAATAATGTTCACTTTCCTGGTAAAATTTAAGAATTTTAATAAAAGACAATAGGAGACAGAGATAATAAAGCAAAGAGTTAATGGCTGGGTGCTTGGCATTCAGCCAAGAGCACCCCTACTGTCTTCAGAGACACTCCTTAAAATACCTTTTCTTTTACATCAGCCTGTTGCATATTCATAAACTATTACGCATATTCATACTGTCCCACAAGCTAGTTTCCATATTCCAGGAACTGTTTAGCATGGCCCCTCCTTGGGTCCGCCTTTTTAGAGCATGCATGTTTCTTGGCTGTGGTTTTAGTCAGTTCTTTTTAGCACCTCCGGCCTGGGTCTTAGTCAATATTTTCTTCAGACAGCAGGTGCTGATAGTTGGCACATCAGTAGCAGGGTCCTCATCCTATGTTCACTGGATGTTATTCCAACGAAGCATGCAGTTTAATTACAAGCATAACTACATCAGCTATCCCACTACCTGTCTAGGTTTTGTTAATAGCAGAAATAAAAATTGTATCCTTACAGCAAAGTTATTTAAACATACTTATAGCATTTATCTTAACATTTGCGAAAAGTCAATTTTATAATATATATTTATAACAAGCAATAAGGCTTGATAGAGAAGTTTCCATCAAAATATTCTGATCATAGGTCACTGACCTAGTTGTAAAAAGTTATCCAAGTATTCTTCTAGCTTCTTATTTTTTAGACACTTTTTAAGTTTTACTGACTTCATAAATCCATGACCTCACAGTGTTTTCCACATTTCAGATGAGGAAAAGGTTTTAAATAGATGTATGCTTGAAAAAGCAAACTTGTGTGGATGTCAGTATCTCCACTTTAATCACAAAAAGGAAGTCTTTTTAGTGTTCAGAAAACTTTGCATATAACAACTCTCTTACTGAAATTTTTATTAATCACAGGATAAATCGGGTAATGTGGATTACAGCTGATGATTGTAGGGGTTTAGGTCAGCTGTTATGAAAAGAGCCTTATCTCCTGTCCTGTTTATATTTACTGTAATATTTACTGAAATACAAAAACACATCTTGTAACAAAACCTGCCGCTGCATGAGTTCTGAGCTGTGAAAGGAGGGCAGGAGGCACGACCAGCGGCCCTGACTCACATTCCCAGAAAGTGAGACGGTACAGCTCAGGCAGTTCTTCCCCCAGCCGACCATTAACTCCAGAGTACAAAGCTCTTCCTGAGCCACTGCAGCTCACAGCCATTGTCATGAGTCACTCCCGGCTGCATCCCCGTGTAACAATGCAAACGGCGGCTGAGTTCAGTGGATGTCCAGCTGAGCCAGACACCTTAAAGCCAACAGCAACCTCACAAAGACAGCGGCAGCAGATGGACAGTATCAACCATAATAGCTCACGCTGTCTGAGAGCATGACTGTGAACTCAAAAGAATATATTTTAAAAATGCTTTTGCCTTTCCCCTAAGAGATTCACATGCTCTATGTGCAAATATATGCAGATATATTGCTGTTATATATATGCATACATGTGTATATATACATGCATATATATGTATGCATATATATAACAGCAATCACTTGATCTGCTAAGGTGTGAGATAATAAAATAACTAAGTAAATTTTGCATTTGCATTTTTCAGTATCAAATATGACTCTTACATTCCTTATTTACCACATTTACTAAAAAGTATGATCCTGAGGGCTTCTGTACTTTTTCCAGATCACTTACACTCCCTCTGTACAAGTATCACAGAGGATATGGATTCTAGGTTAAATTTAAGCCGAAATTGAAGACAGTAATTTGTCACCCACAACTATTATGACAAATACCCCACTGTCGCACAACAAATAGACCCACTTTAGAGCAAATTTCTCACAGGTGTCACGAAACTATTCCCTTCTACGCTGTTACATGAATACAATTACTGTTACAGAGAAATCTCCCCAAAGATTTTCCTCTTGTTGTGTCAAAACTTTTCAGAGAATTATCTCAGTGCTTCCATGCATGTAAAATAGATTTGTCTGCACACCCCTTAAACACCTAGCCATACTTAGCTCCTCAACACATTTACTTTAATAGCAGTCATATTAACCTTACTTCAGAATATTTTATTAAACAAATACACACAAAATCAAGCTGCCCTCCTGCTACTGTCCTTTACCTGAACAACATTACACCTTGAGTCTGGAAAACAAATGGTTTTCTAAAGCTCTTAGCCAAAATTAATCTCTGTGGTTCTTTTCTTTCGTTGCTATGCAGTTCTCATTTACAACACTCCCAGTAGTGTCTTGTAAAATCATTACTGAGGTAAAAGCAGCAGCTCCTCACGTTAATATGCCTTCAATATGCATCACCTTTTTAAAGTCTTTATAGTGGCTGGGCATTAGTCTGCCTGTGGGAGGTGGTGAGCAAATGCCTTTAAATTGCTTTTTTACTTTTGTTTTTCTTCACTCTTCTTCCACTTCTTCACTTACTAAACAATTCTTATCTGTACTCACCCTAATCTATTGATTGGGGAAGGGAAGAATAAGAAACAGAAAAACCTGTCACCCTGAGAAAGAGCTGTTCTTTAACAGCCAAAATATTAGTGTGTTATCTGCATTGTTTTGACTGAGGTTCTAAAACACACCTAAATACGATGTGCTATACCTCCCTCCCACCCAGGCCCAGTTCAAGAATGAAAAATTAATGTGGATATATCACGTACTTAGACTAGAAAAAATACCTTCAACTGTAAAATAAAACAAGGAGGAAATGCTATGGAAATATATTTTATAGATGTTTGGGGGGAAATGACTGAACAAACACAAATCCTTTGGCTTGCATGCCACTTGTTTGCCGCTGCCTGAGCAGGCAAGAACAATTTCTGTTACCTCACTTCCCGTCAGATTCAGTACTAGTTGTTTTTACAAACAACAACAACTCTAGGGAAATATTGGTTGTAAAGGGAAAGAATCTGAAAGAGCACAGAGTAAGAGGAAAAGAAGAGGAAAATGGAGAGAATTATTTACAAAAATGAAGCTGAGGACTGGCAGTGCAGGTGTAACACAGTACACCAGAAAAAGCAGATTATGAGATAAGGAAATCAATCAGCAAGGAGAGCATTTTAGACATACGCAGGAGAGGGATGTTTGTGCCTGCAGAAAAAGAATGTTCACTGGTATGCCAAGAATGGTACTGTTTCTTTTCATAATCAAAGAAACCAAGGCTGCAAGAGGGAGTCTAATCTAAAGAGGTAAAGAAAAAAATCTGCATGAGGCACTCTCCAGAGTACCTAAGCACCACAAACACAGATATGAAAACTGTTGACAAAGTGGAATAGCTTTCGCTCACAGTGAATAAACCAAGCCCTCAGGACTACTGGTCCTGCTATCAGGAACATTTTGGTTGTTGATGAGATTGCCCTGATAGGAGTGGTATTGTTAGAAATATTCCTGGAAGAAAGGATTGTTGCTGAACTGAAACCTGATTAGCATGGATAGGTAAACCATGTAACAGCATTAAAATCAATGCTGCTTATACCCCAGTGAAAATTCAGCCCTAAGTGGGTTAACTGAAAGATAAAGCTTTAGTAAACATACAAGACCTAGACAAATTATGACTACCACAAAACATAAAAGTCTTGTTTTCCTCTTATACGTAGCAACAGATCAGCAGAATTTTAAATATCACGTGAATACTCTGTCATTAGGGAGTTTCTACCCTGCGGCAGCAATGATCCACTAACACTGATTAGCTGCACTCAAGTGAGACCAGAAGCAGAAGGGTTGTTTAATCAATGGTCAAGAGAAGTGTGAATACCTTTCTTTCCATTTATCTATTAATCTATTTCTCTCTGCACATTCTCTTCCCAAAATAAAGCAATAGAACATGTCTCAAAACGACCCAAATAAGACAATTTGCTACCAAATCTTACACTAAAACATTAAAAATCCACTAAAATCTTCTCTTAAAATTCTACATTTGACCACATTGCATGTTGTATCTGATTACAAATAGTCAACTACTGGAAAGTGAGAAAGGAGAGCGTTTACAGGATATGACTTCTTGCTACATTTCATCTGTGCAGCCAAGTCCATTAGGAAACATCATTTAATCACTTTTGCTACTTCCTTGTTACTCTGATTTCCAGAAGGAAATCCTGCTCAAATCCAGGATTTTCTTGACAACTGTGAAACTTCAAACAGTGTAGCAGAATTTATCCTTGCTGACTTAACGGTAACTTTGAAAGAAACCGCTTAAAACGTGATTCAGAAGTGGAGTTAAATCATGGAAGTTTCAATACATATTCTGGTTTAAATTTGCTTTGTGATTAACCTGGTCAGCATGTCTTAAAATGCCAAAGCTACCTCTGACTACACTACATGTCAGCTCTATTTGCAATAATGTCCAGTCTTCTCTATGGAGTTTTTGCAAAGCCTGTTCAATTTTGAAGTCTTAAAAGACAAACTCTTCATTCAAGTGGTTTAAAAAGCTCTAGTTGTCTTGATATTTTATTTTCATTGTCAGCATCTTTCACTTTTCAGAAAACAAACCCTTATGCTTCTTCTGCAATGACACAAGAAAAGCAAAGGATGCCCTGTCAAATTGACAGAATTAAAAAAGTTATCCGGTCATAAAAAGCCATAGTCTTTAGTATTCTGCCATATTCTCCTTCACATCAACTAGCACTGTACCTAGTTCTTCAATTAATATAGTTACCATGTCTAGAACTGCAACAGCAATAAAGCATCCAATCACACAATTTCAAATTACACTCAGATAGACTCTCTTTTCAGTGAGGTTCAACTACAGTATTTTTTAATGTAATTTAAAAAACAGCGATTATAGTTTTGTCATCAGCTGATTTTTGAAATTGTTCACTATATTTTCATGAAAAAAAAAATCAAGTTGCAGAAGACTACTTACTCTGGCAAAATTTTTACCATATTAAACCTGAAATGATACTTAAATATAATCGACCAAACCTTGCACATTCTGTAAAAGGTATTTCATGTACTGTTATCTGAAAATAATATCTGGACACTTCATCTTCCAATAAAATGTGAAAACAGCATATGGAAAATAGCTGCCCTACCAAGAACAATCTTGAGTGCTCACCAAGGTTCCAGAAAGTTAGGAAAACAAATTTCTCATTCTTTAGAGCATTTTTAAATTTACTTTGGAAATTCCTGAAATCAGACAATTCCCTTCCCATATGAATACAACGTTCCTGATTGCTCCTTAACAGCAATCAACATTTACAGCTCATACAGTGCCTAACACTGAGAGATTAACTGCTCATTTCTACAGGCATAGCTCTATTAGTGGGCTTACCTACAATGAGAGGTAAGCAAGCAATTTCAAAGCTAATTGATCATGGCAGCATGCCAGAAAAAAAGCAAGTAATGCCACACTAAGATGCCAAAATGAGGACTTGGAATGAAATCAAAACTTTTACTGAAACTTAATCAGTGAAGAAAATTGTTCATTACAGGAGGTCACAGAACAACACATCTCTGGATCCTACACCAAACAGATCCCTCTACCCAGCAACTCATTCCCTGAGCAAGAAAACTCAAGTCTTGTGATTTCACAGAAAGTATCACAAAAAGAGTCAAATATGACTTGGGGAAATTATAGAAGGAATAGACTGTATGAGAGGAGTCAAGAGATCTATGCAAAAACATCTGTACAATAAAAGATTTTTAAAAGCCCTTCCAAAGGAACTAACAGCAACAACAAAACCATCCTAACCACTTTTACCCATACGTATCAGAAACTTGGATATAACTCAGGCCCTCAGGAAAACTACTAACTTTGATCTTCCTGACACTTCTTTTTTTAAGAATTACTTTAAACTATATTTGAGCCATACTTTCAATACTCCACCCATAACAAAGGTTTAATTTATTTCTGAGTACAGCTTTGTTTCTCAGAAAGCTTTATAAACACTATAAATACACAGCCTACAAGCATAAAAGAAAGCTGCTTCTTAAACACTGTTCATTTTTTCAGTCTTAGGTTCCCTTAGTTCCTTTAGGAGAACTACCCCCAGAAATATTTTCCATCTATAAAAGTTTATCAGGTAATTTTTTGCAGACAGGTCTCCTGAAAATATACTTTACTGTAATTTGTAAGTTATGTATTTTTGACAACATGGTTTATGCAACATTTCTCAGCAAGATTTATGTAGTCCATTGAAGATTCTTTTACATTCTACTTTTCTTAATTTCTCATTACATTTTGTGATATCCCATATCAGACAGGAAAGGCACATTAAAAAAAGTTTTGATGACACACACATAAGTAGATAGTACATTTGGAGTTAAAAACCAGGCTATCTTCCAGTTCATTAAGCATAACGTAGGAACCCATACTCAATCTCTCCTACATAGCAGATTACTTTACATCTAAGAATTGGTGGCTGAAAATAAAATCAGTAACTGACAGAAGCCAAGAGCAAAGCATGTTTCATGCTAGAATGGAAGCTAAATGGATACAATTGGTAAGGATCTGCAGATCTCAGTATAAGCACGTGTTTATTCTTAGTAGAGAAAAAAAGAGGTACATTCACTTTGCTCTAATTTACCATCCACAGCTACTTGCTGCATTGTAGGACTGTGCCTGAAAATGGTGATTATTTTTAATGGAGAGGGTATCATACAAGAGTATAGTATCTTTTGTTCTTTTTTTGATTTCACCATTGGTTGTCATTATTAATGAACTCAATCAACCTCCATTTCAATGATACACTCAAGGGCAGGATTGCCATTGAAAGAAATATAAACAGGCTAAAGGACTGGGCCAGCAGTAACTTCATTAACTTCAACAAGGAAAAATACAATGTCTGGCAGATAGGATGAACTAAACTTGCAATAGGCCATGCTAGGGAGTGATTAACTTGGAAATCACTGCTGAAAAGGGGCTGGTAAAAAGAAAAAAAGGGCTAAACGGGTGCCCACAGTGCACAATGGCAGCAATAAGGATTGATGGTATCCTGAATCCAGATGGCAGATGAAGACAGGGTGAATACTCCCACTTACTCTGTGCTCTTTAGATCACCCCTTGGAAGTGTGTGTCCAATTTTTGGCCTCACAGCACCGAAACAACATTTGAGTCATATAATGGTTTGGGTTGGAAAGGACTTTAAAGATAATTTAGCTCCAAATCACCTGCCATGGGCAGGAAACCTTGCACCAGACCCTGTTACATTGAGACCTATCCAGCCTGGTCTTGAACACCTCCAGACCTGGGGAGTCCATATCTTCTCTGGGCAATATGTGTCAGTGCCTCCCCACCCTCATAGTGAAGAATTTCTTCCTAATATATAATTAAACCTACCCTCTTTCATGTTAAAGCCACTCCCCTTTGTCCTATCATCAAGGAACTTAAACAAGGTAAGCCAAGAGCCAACTAGATAATCAGGTGTTGAGCACTTGAGGAAAGGCTGTGAGAACTTGTTCACACGCAGCTTTGGAGAAACTCATGCAGCCTGCCCTAGCTATGAAGAGGTTAGCATGAAGATACAGCCATGCTGCCTGCTGAGATGCACGATGGAAGGACAAGAGAGGACAAAAATAGGTCAGAACAGAGGAAGTTCAAGCCAGATGTGTGGAACAACCTTTTCCCTTTGACAACAGCCAAGCAACAGAGGGAGTTGCCAAGAGATGCTCTATGAAACAGAACATGGAAGAATTTAGTCCAGCCTCCAGCTATCACTGAGGTATTAAAACACCATTAAAAACTACCCTGTATCTTTAACGACTCATATCTTTATTATTTAAGTAAGTATTCAGGACCCCAAATGGCACTAAAGGGTTGAAAAAGAAAATTGTTTGCTCTGTCTTCTGTTTTGTTTGGAAGTATAGGATAAGCAGAAGTCACTTCCAGCCTCACCTCAGTCTGGATTCACAACATCTTCTGCAGAACACAATATGTTTAATCATCATGAATGGCTGAACCGAATAAGAGAAACATTTTTGATTGTTGTATTTGCATAAATGGATTTTATTAAACATTCCCCAATAGTTAATTACTAGTCCCACTATGCACTATTTGTAAAATTATTAAAAATTATTTTTGCTTAAATTTTTTTCTTACAGAAAAGGCCAGCTTCTACTAAGGAAAGCCAGAACAAAAGGAGAGGAAAGAACAGAATACTTGCCAGACACAAATGGCTTTACTGGAATTACTGGAAAGGAACATAAACTGATTTTAAGGTATATATATATACATATATATACATACACACACCCCTACCTTAAAAATATATATATATAAAAGAGATATATATATGACTGCATTAGGTTTTTACTAATGACTGATCTCAAAACAGGAGATAAGAGGCTGAATAAAACAATCCTACTTGACTATCCTGATCTTTTACAACCTGAATGGATCAGGGAAATGCTGTGGATATTATCTGCCTGGACTCTAGTAAAGCCTTTGGCACTATCTCCCATGGCATTCTCCTGGAGAAACTGGCTGCTCATGGCTTGGACAGGTGCGGTGTCACTGGGTGAAAAACTGTCTGGACATCTGGACCCTGGGAGTGGTGGTGAATGGAGCTACATCCAGCTGGTGGCTCGAAACCAACCAGTACTGTTCCCTAGGGTCCAGTGTTGTTGATAATTCAGGTGCCACTGAGTTTGGTGGGAGTGCTTATCCTCTGGAGGTCAAGAAGTCTCTGCAGAGGGGTCAGAACAGGCTGCATTCACGGGATAAGGCTGATGGTCTGAGCTTCAACAAGGTGAAGTGCCAGGTCTTGCCCTTGGGTCACAACAACCCCTCCAGTGTTGTGGGCTAGGGAAAAAGTATCTGGAAAGCTGACAGGTGGAAAAGGACCTGAAGGTGCTGGTCAACAGCAGCTGAACATAAGCCAGCTGTGCTTGGTCTTGGCCAAGAATGCCAAGGGTTTTCTGGCCTGTGTCAGCAATAGTGGGGCAGAGGGAGTAGGGCAGTGACTGTCCCCCTGTGCTGGGCACTACTGCGGCTGCAGCTCGAGTGCTGTGTCCAGCTCTGGGCCCCTGAATTCAGGAAGGACACCGAGGGCCAGAGGATGTCCAGAGGAGGGAATGGAGCTGGAGAAAAAGCTGGAGCACAAGTCCAGGGAGGAGCAGCTGAGGAAGCTGGGAAAAGGGCTTGGCCTGGAGAAAAGGAGACTCAGGGGGTCCTTCTCACACTGCACAACTCCCTGACTCACTCCACTTGAGGAGGGTGCAGCCAGGTGGACGTCAGGCTCTGCTCCCTGGGAACAAGGGACAGGATGACAGGAAATGGTCTCAAGAGGACGTTTACATTGTGTATTAGGAAAACTTTCTTCACCAAAATGGTTGTCAATCATTGGAACAAGCTGCCCAGAGAAGTGGTAAAGTCACCATCTCTGGAGGTATTTAAAAGATGTGTATGGGGACATGGTTTAATGGCTGACTTGGCACTGCTGGGTTAATGGTTGGACTCAGTTCTTAAAGGTTGTTTCCAACCTAAATGATTCTATAAAAGCAATGACATGCACAAATGATCATCAGATTATGGCTAAATCTAATTTTAACGTATTAAATACTCAAAGTCAAACCTTCTCTTCAAAACTAGTTTTATTATACAAAACAAACTATTTGAATGCTGAAATGGGAAAACTTCTACAATTACATTAGTTAATTCAAGAAGTTCTAGAACTATTTTCTCCTTAAGACAATGAAAACATGTAAAAAATGGTTTCAGCCTCTGACCTCAACAAAATAATGAATTGTTTTGATTCACAAAAGTAATGCCTCAGTTATCATCCATTGTTCTACCCCTTAAACAAACAGCTCTTCAAATCAACATTAACCAGTAATGAGTTAAAAATTAAGGGTTTTGCACTTTCAACTGAAAGATAACAGAAATGCTGATGAAAATGCAACCTAACAATAGGCGTAAGCTTCCTAAGAAAGGGAATCTTTAGCAATGCAATATTCCCATGGGGGGCCAGTATACAAGTCTTCTGAATTTTGGTGAAAACTCAGCTGCTATGTAGTTCTGCTGGAAAAACATTATTTCTAGTCTTCTAACCAGTTTTGGTCATTTCATTCTTTCACCCTTAATATGCTTTAATTATATGGTTATTCAGACAGGTTCCTGTACCTAGTACCTTATAACACTAAATTAGTGGAAAACCAAATACTATTCAGTTGCAGTAACCTTTGTCATTTATTATTATTATTTTTTTGTATTTAAGTGAAATTTCCCACCCTTCATAAATGCTTGTGGTCCTGTTTTTCTTCATCAGTCTGTTGGTTCATCTTTACAATATAATTAATTAATTGGTACAAATCCCTAACTCATAGGAAAGGGACAAAGCTGGCATTTTCTTCTCAATGTGAAGGCACAGAAGTTGAAATTGTTTCTTTCAAGTCTTACAAAAAGTTCTCTTTCACAAGGCAGATGCTCTTTTTTTCTCTGTTTGTGGCTTTGTACATCTTTACATCTGGATGCTGTTGGAGAGGGCTTTAATAGTCTTGCACTAAGAAGATAAGAGAAGGTATTAAACCAGAGCATTTAACAACTCCTGAATTACATCCAGTGCAATTTCACAGTGGGAAAATTGTTCCACTGTACAGGCCATCTCATCTTTTGCTATATACTCAGTATACTTGAGTTTCCTTTTTTTTTCAATTACTTCTAGTGACTGTGACACTGCTGTTGGACATAGGAATTCTTTTGCAAAAGAAACCCTCTAGGACAAGCAAATAACCTACAGTGATATAGGGAGAAGACAGCAGGCACAAGGAAATAGTATGACAGTATTAGCAAGGAGAAGAAAGAGTGACACAAGCCTATTACTATCCTGTTCAAGGCTTCTCTAGCCAGGAAAGCTATATAGCATGAGAGAAATGTTTTAAAGGCTAGAGTTACTGAGTATAAATTATTTGGTCTTAGTTTATATTTATCCAGAAATTTGGATTGTTTTTCCTTTTTTAGGTCACTTGAAATTTCTTCCAAAGCAGTACACCTTAAAACCAGAACAGGGCATGTTACAATTCAGAGGAGAGTCTCACCCAAGCAATTCTATCAGCATAATTACAGCTGTTTAAATACAGCAGTGTACTGGCTAACAACACAATTGTATAACATCCCTGTGTAGACAAGTCCTCACTGTTTTCTCACATGCAATATGGGAATAACTCTGCTTTCTTTCATCACAAAGGTGTTTAGTAATTATAGCACTCTAGATAATAAAACACACTTTCTTGTTTTTCCCAGATAGCACTGTTTTCTTCAGCTTCCCCCTTCCCTCCCCCCCCCCCCCCCCTTCCCCCCCCCCCCGCAATTATTGTCTGTTACCTAAGGGTGATGTATCTTGCGTGGAAATGTTATTCTCCCAAGTCATCTGGAAGGATCATTAAAACAAAGTGACTTTGCACTAACCGGAACTGAAAGGGCTGCTGTGGCTGCTGCTGCAACTGGAATGCTCCCAGCTTCAGACACCACAGGCAGAATGAAGCCAGGCAAGCACACAGTGGGTAACAAGTAACTAGTTAACACACCACACACATAGGAGACTATGGAAAAACAAGACTGCTGTAGTTATTCTTTAAATGGCAAAGCTCTGAGGTAAACACAATTGACATAGGCTTCAAAAACATACAGTTAAATAATTAAATACAGCAAAGATACAGTGTATTACATTATCTCTTTGCTCACAATCTGAAGCATGGTATCAAAGGAATCTAAAGAAATGTTTAAAATTACAAAGCAACTTGGATCAGAATAAGGATGTCCATCTCAGATGCTAAATGGTATAATTTTGAACAATCTATGGCTCAAATAGTTTAAATACCCTTCATGTAGACAAGCAAAACAGATTTGGGAGAACCAAGGGAAGCCTGAGAGAATTCAGGAGTACCATCTCTTTTGCTAAGAGTTGGGACAGGCTGTTTTCTGAAGAAATACATCAAAACATCAATACATCAAATACATCAAAAAGGAGAGAAGTTGACAATTCACTGTTTTTCACTATTTCATCAGACATATATATTAAAAGTGTATTTAGCCTTTTGACTTCAAGTGTTTCAGACCACTTATAATTTGGTAGCTATTAACTGCTACATGGAGAACAGTGGAGCACATACCAACAGCTTTCCTTTTTGTTTTTATGTGGAAGTTAACACTGGACTCTGCTGTACCTCTCTGAAATGACACAAGAAAACTTAGAGGATTTTTCTAAGCTAAAAAGAAGAAGTGAAGAAAGCTTCAGACAGGATTACAGTTTTGCAGATATTTGGAGAGACACATCCTGGAAATCCACTTCTTGAAATACATATTAGAGTTTTCAAAAAGTCTAACGACTTTCCTTTCAAAAAATCATCTGTAAAGTAATATCATTCTTATTTCAAATTACAATATGCAGCACTACAGCATCTAGACACTCTTGTCTGGAAGGGCCCTCCTAGTGCTTCTTGGCATTTGAAGCATGCTTGAGGTAAAGGTACTTGAAGGATATCTAATTTCTTTCACAGACTAAATACCCAAAAGTCACAGCAGCAAATATCCTCACTGATGTGAGGTTTGGGAGGTCTTCAGTGAGGAGCAGGAGATAAACCATAATCAGGGTGTGGGGGTGCATCATTTTAAACAGAAATCATCAAAGGCAGGGCAGGAGAACTACCTATAGTAAGTAAGTATAACTCATGTTTAAGACCAAATAGAGGGTCATGTATAAAAACAGTCAGCAGAACTATATAATCTGTAAATAAGGCACTACAGTTTTGTCAGCACAGGTCCTTTTGTAGGCACACTTCAAATGGGGATGCCTTTTCCCCATTTTTGCTATGATTCTGTTTTGTAAACGTGAAGTATATTCTCATTCACCACTGTGCTAACTACCTAGTTAGGCTATGTACTGAACAGATTCAACTCTACAAGGATAAATAAAACATTATATGTCTCTCCCACTCTTTTGCTGCTCCATCAGCAGGCTCAAGCACAATATTAACAATTAAACCTATTTAGATCATGACACAGTGTTATCCATGCTGCAGTCTCACGTCTTTCTATCCTACTTCTAATTACAAATTAATTTTCCTTAGAAGTGCTACAGCGCTTACTGCTCCTCTTGCTGGCTATCAAATCACAGCCACAGATAACACAAATAATTTCGTTACCCGCAGGTGCAGATCACATTGATCTGGTTTGCTGGGCCTTGGCTGAAGGTCACACTTACCTGACTACATGAATCTAAGCCAGAGCTGGAAGACAAAGTACTTCAAATTCAGCTCTACAAATTCTGCATAACCTTGGGCTCAGTGTCATATATAAAGGACTAAATTTCCTTTCCATTCATCCTGCTCTTCCTTTATTCCCCTTGGTTTTGATTGAATTTTATCTGGTGCCTACTTATTTCAGCAACAGATTAAAAAAATCCCAGAAATCAGTGAGCTTTCTTGTAAGGCTCAGGTGATCACAAACACAAGTTAATGGTGTTTTCTCATGTATCTATTTTGCATATTCAGTGGCATATTACTAGCAGGACATATACAAAGAGCAACAAATAAAAAACCGAGAACACCCTGCACTTAAATGCAATGAGTAGTTTTAATTTTCAATCAACACTACTGCTTTTAACCTGCACTCCTCTCTTACTTTACTCCTCCCTTACTTTTTAAAATTAGGTTTGTCTAAAAAAAGACAAAAATCACATCTGATGCTTTACATAAACATAAGCTTAAAGGTATCTCCAGAAAATACCAACTGTAAAAAATACTGTGTCCATTAAAAAATAAGGAATTCAGAAACAGAAATTAAACTATTTAATTAAAGCTATTAATAGAACCAATGGTAATGCTGTGGTGAGAACTAGACCATAGCATCTTGCTGACAGAAGTTTGTAACCTCAGAGCAGCAAAAATTAGTAGAGCAGGAATAGCTTCATAATTGACAAGTTATAGCTAAGTTTCACTATTTGCAAAATAGGTAATTCCTCAGGGTTTACTTGAGAATTAAATATATATTTATAGTTGTACAAATAGGTTTATCATGAATGAACCATACAATATTATTTTTACTTTGATAAAATATTTCCATTCTAAGCCTGAACAAGTAATTTTAGGGATATATGTACAACTTTAACTACCTCCCAAGCCACGCAACACGTCCTAATATTTGTTTTAAAATGAAAAAAACTCGATGGATCAGTTGACAGAACTTTTGTTATCAAGTGCCTCTGCTACAGTTTTGGTTTTCTTGCTATGTTAACTCATTGACAGAGAAAAATTAAGATGTGTGTGTGCTGCATTAGACAATTCCAGAGCTTAGTATCAACTCAGGGCATCAACTCTTGAAGTCTACACTCTTTTAGTGATCTTTTAAATTAAACTTGTATTTCAGTAAACAGGACAGCTGGAAATTGGTGTTCAGTATTACTCCATAATAAGTGGAAATGCTGAGAAATTAATTTAATGAAGAAATATCCCAAAGAAACATCCAAAACTTTGTGACCTTGGGATATTTTTACTGGACAGGACACTCCAACTGTACAAGCATAGGAATTCCTGAGAGGATACTTTCAAGGCAAGTGGACACCTTCTCATGATTTTGCAATTTTCACAATGAGCTTGTGGCAAAAAAGATAAGGGAAAAATTGTCGCTGCAATATTTTTTTTCCACATCTGGCTTTTGATTTGCGGTTTGTGTTGGCTGTATTTTTTTCTTTTCTGGCAAAAATGCAAGCCATGGAATAATGTTAACAGAGCAGGATAACTGTTACTCAGAAGACATTCTCAAAGTAATGTATCCATGCAATGGGCTACTGACCTTCCTGCTACCTTCAGAAAGAGAAAATACTACAGAATCACAGCATAAGGTGAGCTGGAATAACTTCGAAAATAGTTAAGTTATTCACGCTGTTAACTTCCAAACCGCAGGATGCTGCAGTAGACAGGGATTAGTTCAGTGCCATAAGCAACCCACTCATGACTGGGAGATGTTCTAACCACATCAGTGCAGTCTGAAATAAGTCCACTACAGTCTAGAAGAAACTATTTTCAGAAATGGTGCATACTTGCACAGGGAATGTCTGGACTGCAAAAAGTAAGTAAATAAAAGTTACAGACTCCATGTTTTGTAATGGAATAAAATATACATATCTGAAGCCATTGCTGTGTTTAAAACCAGCCAATCAAACAATAATATTATTTATTAAATGATGGTGTAATAAAGTTACATTTATTTAAAGTAGGTTGTTTTATACATTTTCGAAATTATTTCACTACAGATTTAGAAATTATTTCTCTAAAAACTTGCAAATAATTTTGCAAGTTGTACTATCTGTATTTTATTTACCAATATTCCTTTTTTTTATTTTAATAGATCTGAGACATTTTTGGTGGCAAGAGTAGATTGACATAGGAAAATACCTGTAAGTTAACACAAAGGCTGGAAGTCCACCTGCTTGAGACACCCAGCAGATGAGTTTGAGGACTTTCATCTGGAACGTCACTTGCCTGCATTGTAGTACTAAGTACATTTGGAATCATGACACTTTGTGTTAACAATTAATTCCTAAGTGGAAGATCTAAAGACGGTTATACTTACAGTGCTCTACCTGGCCTAATGTGCAGTCTCACCGACAGACTCTCTGCCAGGTGTTGCAAGGGGGTGGCATGAAGGGTGTTACAAAATAGTAAAAGCACTGGGAATACTCTACTGCTCTCTCTTCTGCAACCAGCAAGAGGTTGGCTGGAAAAAATAACAGTTCAAGCCAATGCCAGACATTTCTATTTTGATTTGAGAAAACTGTGATTAAAAAATACATTCCAGGTGATATGAGATGGATTCTAAAAAAAGTGACAAAAAGTTATGTGTAAAAAGTAGCCAGTTTGGGAATGCCAAGACTTACAGAAAGCATGCTGGTCCCTATGGTATTACTTCATATTAAGCACACCCAGTTTGTGTTGTTAAGGCATTTTGCATAACACTCCCTGAGGCATCTCATTCACTCCTCAATTAAGGAAGGTTTTCTGTCCTCATATCCCTATCCTACTGGGCATGCCAATATGTATAAAAAGAGGGGTAAAAAGCACCTAATTATTTGCTACTTTGGCAGTCTGCTTGTGATTGGTTTCCTCAAACATATTATCAATCTTTCATCACATCCTTGACCAGGTGACGGACCGGAGGTACTGTAAACTTAGAACTTCAAAGAGCAAAAGAGTTTTAGGCATTTGGCACAGCCTAAGCTTTCACAGAATACACAATCTCTCAGAAAATATTTCCAGAAAAGCTAGCTCACTTTACATGGAAAAGGAAGGCGACGGCGAGGGAAGGATTTTGTTGCAGAAACTTATTTATGCTGCTTTGAAGGGGTTTTTCATGTGGTATCAACGTGTTTTCCTGCACTGTCAAGTAAAGTATAGCTGAAGCATAACTTTGCATTCTTCATTCAGGTAGAGAAAATAAATGGGATTTCCCCACCAGGTCTACACTTTGGGAGTTTTGGTAGCACATATATCTTAGCCAATAGTAAAAAGAAGGCATATTTTTAGCTGTCCTAACTGTGACAATCGACTTGGACATCACTGCAGGTAAACTGGCAAGAAGTCATAGAATAATTGACTAAAAATACCACATCCTTACAAGTCTCAGATTAGTCTACTAGTGAAATAAATGTGATGCATAAATACGACAATTTTACATTATCTGTAACAACCCTAAGTGCATTAAAATAAAATAGCATTTTGTTTCACCCAGATTTTAAAAACCTCCAAGAACGGAGTATTTTATTGGCGTGTTGACGTAAAAGTCTGTGGAATGGCTTATGGAGCCTCAAAGTCACCAACTGTGACCAACAAAAAACTGTATGGGATGAATCCTCTGATTTCAGAGGAAGTTTAGTCACAGTATCTCTGTCAAGACTAAATTATTGTCATACCAGTAACTATGGGAAAATAATTTTTCCAACAGCTGATCAAATAGGCTCTTAGAAGAAGAAAGAAATGAACAGTAAAAGAACAGTTCTCCAGCAACAATTTTACAGCCAGCAATACCAATACAATACACTTTGACTAGAAATACTCAAGATCAAAACAATAATTAAACAACACTGGACAGTACTGCTTAATGTCTTATATTAAAGTATTTACAAATACACTTAGATATACACTTAGAGATACAGAAACTCATATAAATATTCAAAATCCATTTCTTGAAAAAAATCCAAAGACTGTCTCTGTAATTAAAAAAACCCCAGGGAAACATTAAGCTGAACACAGGTATTTTGGAGGGTAAATCTGATTCTGGAAGAAGGGCAGAAAGCAGAGGACAGCAGAATTAGGCATTTTAAAAAAATCTGCCCGACTGTAAGAAGGGAGAGCACAGAGGAAAGAGGATCATTTCAGAAAGAAATTATTCATGTTCAACTGGGCATTTATGACAGACCAGCCAGAATGCACTTCAGCCAGATGTCCTATCTGGATTGTCCACAGTGCACTAAAAGGACAGTAGTTCTTGTGAAGAGGGATTTAAAATGAAAGGAGCTGGGCTTTAGACAGAGTGAAAGCAGAGGCATCTGTTGGAACAGCAGCTGCCCACAGAGGTGCTGCAGACAGCCGTAAACAGCAGCCTCTAAGATAGCTGCAGCAAGACAGGAAGGAGCTGACCCATGAAGATCCTTCATGTAGTAGTACATGTGAAACTGAAGTTTCAGCTAACTAGTGAATACAGTAGGTTATAACAAAAGAATCTTAAGTCAGAATGCTGAGGAGGTTCAGAAATTCCTTAAATAATAATTTAAAAATAGTATTAATAAACAAGGTGACAACACCAGATCTATCAAGATAATTATTGCTTCAGAAAAACGCTTAACTCCATGTATTTTACATTTTGTATATTTTTGAAAGCTTATTTTATGCCAATTAATTTTCTTACTGACTACTGGAAAGAAAAACACCTTGAAGAAAGCAAAAAGCAGAGCGGCCGTGAAATCACACTGCTGGCAAGGGAATTGACAGGAGTCTCTTTAGATAGACTCCTCTCAAATAATAATTTTTAAAAAATTAAAGGATTATATTTCAGGGTTACAGAATCCCTTTAAATTAAGCATTTACTAATGCACTTAGTCAAAGTCCGCTACATAAAGCTCCAGCAATTTAAAAAAGTTTACTTCAAATATGCGCTATAAACCCAAACTCCCTTGATGATTAATTGCATTGCATAATTGTGGCTCGTAAGAGATACAGTCAATAAGACCAAAAAGACATAGTTTGTGCAAATTATGATTCCTCATGACTTGCACAGACCTCTGGCCCCTTGAAAGCCATGCTGATTATACCAGGATAGCTTTTATGAAATGAGCATGACATGCTTGTTTTATTTTATCCAGTTTTCATCTCCATCAAGACCAATCACTGTCTGTAAAAGAAAAATATATTCTTTTGTCAAGCCGTTTTGTTATTCTTTGTAGATGAGTCATCAAGGGAGAGTAACTCTCTTTAATCTTTGCTTTATTGAGATAGTGAACTCTCTGTAGTCAAGAAAGCATGATGTAACCACGAGGCACAGATAAAACCTGGGCAAAATTTAATGCAAAATAAATTCTTAATTAATTTGAGATTCAACATTTTTGAGAGAACCAAGTGCCAAGGAGAGATGTTAGATCCATGTACTCTGGAGCTGAAGACTGTCATTCCAAGAACCTCAGCCGAAGCTATGAATGTACACTATTACCAAACAATGTATTTTAAAACAGAGATAAACATGGAGACATGGGATTTATGGAAGAGCTAATTCTTTAAATGGAAAAATCTAAAATCTGTAAGAGTGAAAACTCTTCTGAACTGCCACCTGCTATAAAGATGTGACACATAAATGCATTGATAAGTGTCCATTAATTTCCATATCCTGTGTTGTTAGCTACATATCATAGCAAAGATAAGATGTAATTATTGCCATTTCTCTTGCTCTGTTGGGACCTATGCTCTGTTCAGAAGACGCCAGATAGAACACAATTTGCACACTGGGCAGTCTGGATATTCAGTAACAGCTAAATCAGTTCTATGAATCACAGAAGAAAAGGTTTTCAAAATAACAGACAGCTGTCCAAGTAATACTTTTAGATTATTATTTCTACCACAATATAAAAGCACATTAATTTAATAGGTCAAGCAGTCATTCTTCAGTTAGGACCAAGAACTAATCAGGACGATTAGAAAGCAAGGAGAGGCCTCTCACCATGTCTATTTTCATAGTAGCTGTAAGAGTCTTAGATATATTCTCTAGCATCCTCAGACTAAGATCAGCTTTTTGATATAAAGAAAACAGACCTTGAGATTGTCAGGTTTTACATTATATATATAATTCAAGTAATCCTGTGGGGAAGCAACATCCATTTCTCTGGAGCATGGCCAGAGAAAGCAGGGCTTACAGGAGTAGGAAAACATGAAGAAAAACATGGGAATAGGTATTTAATGTCACAAGTAAGTAAAGTAAAGTAGTAAAGAAAAAGTAGTACTTTACACAAGTAGTAAAGTAAAGGAAAGAAAAAGTAGTGCTTTATCCTAGTAGTAAAGAAAAATATATTGGCACAACAGCAACAGAAAAACTGCATGTCATTGATCAAAACATCTCTCTTTCTCATATATTTAAAACTGGAACCAGGACAAAAGATAGGAGGAAGAAATATTTTAGAGATTCTGATAAAGTTCTAAAATAGAACATCCCAAGAGCCAAAAATGATAGTACAGCAGTCCTTTTAGGCTACAGCAGGGTGAGGACAAAGCTAGAATATTACTGACCAACAATTTATAAGAAACAAATGGCCAGATTTTAGAGATTCCAACCAAGCGTGCAAAGAAGGAAAAAATTAAATCCAGGCATTTACAGAGCAGAATGGGTCAGCCTCATTTCCCAAAACATGATTCTGCAAATAATTTAGCTTAAGAAAAAAAAGTTTCAAACAATTTCTGGTTCTTTCCATCAGCAAATACTTTGCCTACAGATTATCTTCTTCTAACTTAAATGAAAAACAGCTGTCCTTTTCCCAAAACCACTGATGTTTTAAAGGGGTGAGTAATATATAGTAAATAGATAGCATTTTGTGTTTCCAGAACGCTGAAGTCACTCACTGTTTGCTCAGAACAACTCTGTAAAGATAAATAAATAGACACAAATAAGAGCAATATTTTTACTCTTCCTAAATTAAGCATGGGAAGGGAGGGATCACCAAGTTTCCTCTTGCCCTGGGACAAATACACTTACACTTACATGCACTTACTGCTCTTCCTTTTAAAACGATTAGCCATTTGGAATCTCTGCTGTCTCTAATGGCTTTACGCCTCACCTTACTCGAATTCATGCCAAGAATCTTACACGTTAAAAAAGATCCAAGTAATCTGTTGTAATTCTCAAAAGCTGCATGCTGCAAACAACTGATTATATTGCAGCTTTAGAAGGCTCCAGGATACTAAATTCCCACGTTTTTTCACTCAAGTTCTGCAGCCATCCCAGCAGAAAGTTCTGCAATAGCTCATTTACATTGCCATTTCTGCCTCAAAAGGAAGGCACTTCTAGTTGTGTTCCATTCAGCATACTGGTTTTCCTTTTCCTAAAGGAATTTAATTATTTTTTTATCCTGTGTATGGACTCTATCAATTACCAATCAGTTCATGAGCTTTAATGAACTGGAAAATCAAGCTGCTTTCAATTTTTTTTTTGCCATTATTTTCTCAAACAGTTAAAAATACCTTTTACAATGTGTCACAACACGTACAAAAACTTTTCAACAGAATCAGAAGACACCAGCTCTCATTCAGCCACAAAACACTTGGAATATGCTCTCCTTAAATCTGCACTGAGCTTTTTAAGAAAAGTAGAAATCAATTTCATACTGGTAACGTCAGCTTTTGTATAAAAACTCATGAAGAACTGGGTAGACTACCTCAGGAAGCATTGATCATTTGCAAGATTAGTTAAATCCTCAAATGTTAGTTTAACTAACCTAAAATTATGTGATCTTCATTGGTCTACTATTTAGACAATCTATATTTTTTGGCAGCAACTAATATCAAGCAACAACATTAATAAGTTACTCTTTTCATATCACTCAGTCTTGGGCAGAAGTATTTTACTAAAACCAAACAGAACCCTCTCAGCAGTAGTGTAAAACTGCAACTTCCAGGTAGTTTAGGACTGCATATTTCTTTATTTTTTAATCTCTTTGCAAAAGAAACAGTCACCAAAAAAAAAAAAATCTTTGAACAAAGCCAATGGTATTATTATTGTGTCCACAGCACTTAAAGTGGGTATGCTTTAATTATAATTTGGAAATATTGTCAGGCTTGCAAAAAAAAAATTCTTGGAACATGACCTAGCAAAAAACCATGCTCTGTCCTTTGTGGTATCTTTTTACTTCAGAGTTCATTGTAGTTCAGCCCAATGAGAAGCACTGTTTTTGTGGGGCTTAAAAAATGAAAGAAAAATTTAATTGATATTGAAAAATTAGTATAGTGCAATGAAGTAATAATCATAATCAATGTATTTGGCATGTAACTATGCATTGCATACAACTTATTAGGATGTTGCTGGGTCTTTATCTTTCTGCATATAAAATTTTATGCAGGAAATGCAGCAGCATTGAAAGCAAAACACTTGGGTTAGTATCATGAGACATTGCAGCAATGCTGAAATTGTCCCAGTTTATCTAGAATTGTTTTTCATAATTTCTGTTAAAATGCCACAGATAAGTTAGTAAACCACCAGATGGAACAGAACTAAGTTACACTTCAAAGCCATTTATTCTTTTACAGAAAGAAGAGCAATCAAAGCATTCAGTAAGGTTTTCTTCTCCACTAAAACACTTTGTTTTCCCTTTTAAGCTGCCATAAGACTCTGGCTTTAGGCATGAAGAAGAAATAGTAGTGGCACTGTGAAACTTCTAGGCATATGACATTTGCAAATTACTATAGCTCAGAACAACCAGAACTAAGTACATTCAGAGAGCTTACAAATGCCACAACAGAAAAAAGTTACTGAAGAGGAGGATGTTTCAGGAGATTGCATGAGGGCTCTCAGGGAAAAGGTAAAGGTACCTCCAGAAGATCTATTATTGCTTATGGTCAGTAGTTACCAAACTTAAACTCTGAGGAGAAAGCTATCTGCAAAATAGTTATGTGACACACAAGAATTTCAGTAAAACTGTGCCTGGCCATAACTTTTGAGTTCTCCAGGAAAACTCATCTCACAATGTCCGTTTGTCAAGGAAGCTCGACTTTGTACAAAGTACTTGACAACAAAAAAGTACAACTCCTTAGGAAGAAACTCAAACCATAAAGTCTCCATAAATCTTACTTTCATCCTTAGGCTTTTAAATACTGTGATATCTTCAGGAACTCTCTATCTATGGGTACACAATAGAAGTGGGTTTTGTGTCAAAATGGATTGGCTGAACTAACATCACCTGGGATCAGCCTCCCCTCGCCCCTGCCAGCATTAAACACTACTGCTCATTGTGTTTCATTACTGTACTGGCTTAATTGCTACAGTTCCTTTGCTGCAACATCACGCTAATTAATCACAGGGCAGAAGCTTGCCTTTGTGCCAAGAGAACCAAGCCCTTTCTCCAAGCACTTGCAGCCTCACAAAGTCAGCCCACTAGAGGAGGGATTTCTTCTTCCTTGACTGAGGAATTTCACTAAGAACTATGGAGAACCCTGCACAGTCTTGGAGTGCAACATAAATAAAAGGACAGAGACAGGGAAGAGGTAGACTAGCACATGCCAAAGGCAAAGGTATCAAGGGCAGCAATAATAAATTAGCAATGGCAAGAGGGCTGAAAGAAAAGGCTAATGAAAGCTGGGAAGACACAATGCATTTAGAGAAGCTCTAAGAAGGACAGAAGAGAATGAGCTGCAGGCACAGAAAACAAAAAAGCAGAAAAACGTACTCAAAGACAAACTGTAAAACTCAATACACATCTGCTGACTGAGCTTCCAGGCTCTAAATAAAACTACTATGAGCGGGAGAAAAAAGGATGCTAACAATTCGTCTTAAAATATATAAACCATAAGACCCCATGGTCTAGAAATCCTCTGTGTTATGGTCACCTTTTTCAAAAACCTATTTTCTCAAAGTTACTAGATCACATTGTCTCTTCAGGCAGGGCCACAAAATCTGCACTAAAGCTTCGACACTGTCATTCTTAAAAAAGTACCTTCAGCCAATTCAGCCTATCAGTAAAATCCTCTAAAAATCTTTGTTTCGCTAAAAAACTGTTTTAAGTATAATTTCATAACCATGCTCCAACTAGATATATTTCTCTTTGCAAGACCAAGCCAAGCAACTGCAATTGAAATACTAGTTTGATTAATAAGAGTTTTGATAAATCACAGTAACATAGTGAAATTAATAAATTGAAATGTAAGTTCTTATACATTACAATAACAGAATTGCATCAATAATGGTGTGCAGCTTATTTCAGCTCCTTAAATGAAATACACTATAAAGGACAAAGCATCACTGTCATGGCCATGGTACTGCATATTACTGGTATTTCAAATCTAACACAAAGCTTACTTTATCAGTTGTTTGGTTTATATTTTCTGTATAAAAGACAGTGTTTTACAGTTGGTCTAAATAAATAATAATCACTAAATCTTGGCAGCATGGTCCTTTAACCATTCCAGGATAAGTCAGATAATTTAAGCCTACCAACCCCTCACAGCTCCCATTCAGAAAAATAAATAGCACAGCCTTAGACACAGCCCAGTTTGATGGGGGAAAAAAAAAATCCAGAAAACAGCAAAAAACAACTGTAACTGGACTGTGAATAGTAATTGACTTCAAAAGATCATCAAAATCCATAATTTTCATTTCTCAGTAAAATCTCTGTTGCAACGTTTAAAAATTGAATGCTGATGCCGTTGTCAGAATGATGCCCTGAAACCCTTTGAAGTCACGAATCAGCAATGGCAAAAGTTCACAAGAAACTCATGTAACTTCTTAACCTAAGTTTGAGGTATATTTCCTCTTGATATCCTTCTATTTCTGCCTCCCCCTTTCCAAATGGATGCTAATTCCTGTCCTCAGCATTTTGTACACTGTAGAGTGCTTCCACCCTGATTTTGGTGCCAAGCACCAAGCAGTGTTCATACGACCATGATAGAACAGTGGTGCTAAGAAGCAGTCCTTTCATGGGGAAGGGAAGCACTAGTTTTTAACTTTGCTTTGATCCATTGGGAACTGTGTTTATACATTGTGAATGAGCCAGACTGTGTATGAATTTAATCACTGCAGAATTTCCCGCTTCTTAGAAATGGTGTCCTATTAGTCTCCGACAGTAACACACAGATATACCAGATAAATCTGTCATCTTCAGAGACTTGGTATAATGCAGTACTACCCATCCAGGACGCCCATATCCATATCCGGAATTATTCACATTCTTTTTAGATTGAATTTACTATGAATGTCTTTGAAATCTAAGTTTAATTTCAAAGCTGATTTAAGTGAGCTGGATTCTGAATTAACAGAAAACTCATTATCACTAGAAATTCCCACATTACTGTATTTAAAAAACAAAATCTAAAGTTAAACTTTCCAACTGTGATTTATTTCTGTAGTAGTGCTTTTTCAGATCCTTATGAAGACATTATACGAGACAGAACATACAAAATGTCAACATCTGATAAGAATTAAACTGCAAAATTCTTCCTTTGTTCTCTTGGAAGGAAAACATCTTCCATGAAAAGTTTAATTTGCTCTAAAAATTAGCAGCAAAGGCACAAAGACAAACAGTAGAAAGGTTTTCCCCTTCTGTTTTCCCCTCTTTTCTTATCACTATAGGCCATCCTTTGTAGCACTTTTTTTAAAAATCAGAACAATGAAATATTCTACTAAACACTAATTATACCATTCAACAGAATGAAATTAAATGTTTAAATAAAGTGAAAATTTCTGAAGCTTACTAACTCCTTTTAGAGAATTATTCATGGTAAGATACTACCCTCTCTTGCCACTCCAAGACAAAGAAGTTTCTGGCAGAATTAATTCAATAAATGTCCTGCAAGTGAATATTTCGTTTATCCACAAAGTTATCTTGGTGTTTCTAATTTTTTTTTCTTTTTGATTACAATATATACTGTGCTGCTATAATTTTCAAAGGCACAACATTTCATGCACTTGCAGAAGTAAGTGTTCAATATTATTTGACCACTGTCATAACTGCAAGACAGTGGAGTTTATGATCCAGAGAGGAGAGAGGTGGTCAAAAATCATGATCATGGCTATGGATTTCACTCACACCTCTCCTTAGAAAAGTGCCGTGAGATAAGGTTCTGAAGGGAAAGAGGCCTGTGGAAGCTCATGGACATCAAAATGAATATTTGCCTAATCCAGCCCAGAATCTATCCATTTTCTTTGCAGCAAGAGCATCTTGCTGCAAAGAAGATGGATAGATGGATTCTGACTGGATTAGGCAAAGTACTGAGAGCAGCTCAAGAAATGTGAGCCTTCTGTTGTTCAGTACTGGTAAGGCCACAGGTGGAGTGTTGGGTCCAGTTCTGGGCTCTCCAGTGCCAAACAGACATGGACATACTGGGGAGAGTCAGAAAAGGGACACCAAGATGATGCATGGACCGCAGCACTTCTCCTATGGGAAAAGGCTGATAAAGCTGGGACTCTTCATCTTGGAGAAGAGAAAGCTCAGAGGATCTCACCAATGTACATAAACACCTGCAGGGAGGGTGTAAGGAAGATGGATCCAGGCTCTTTCCAGGGGTGCCCAGTGACAGCACCAGAGGTGATGGGCACACACTGAAACACAGGAGGTTCCCACAACATCATGAAACTCCTTTTCCCTGTGAGGGTGATTGAGCACTGGTTACTCAGGGAGGTGGTGGAGTCTCCATCCTTGGAGATGTCCAAAAGCTTTTCACAGTCTTGGGCACTCTGCTCTAGTTGATCCCACCTGAGCAGAAGTTTAGACCAGGTGATCACCAGAGGTCCCTGACAGTCTCAACCATTCTGTGATTCTATAATGGGAAATGGCATCTGTTGGGGGTTAGATTTGTTCCTTTTTCTTACTTACAGAATTTTTCCCCCAAAATGGCTAGGAGACTAACTACTGGGTGCTAATTGGTGCTTGAACAAAAAGAGTTCGCCAAAAGTCGGGAGGGGGAAGATCACACGAGTTTTGGGGCAGGTAAAGGACAGGGCCGGGGCCAACTCCTCTCTCTTGCTCTCAGCCTCAGAGAGAGGACGGCCAGGCTGCTTTTTGCCACGGGAAGAGTTCGCTGTCACCACCAAGTCTGACCCTGAGAAATCTACCATCATCTGGTCCTGAGCCCAGGAGTTCTGAGCTTGCCTCCTCCTGCCCTGCTGGGCCGGCCCCCTTCCGTCACTTCTTTGGCACTGCTTTGAGGCACTGCATCGGCAGTTTCAGCCTAAAACTGTATAAAAACCTCTGTCTCAGAGACAGGATTTGTGAACAGGGGGAGACACTGCTAGAGGCCAGATCCCTGTTCACCCAGTTCTGACCCCAGGCTCAGAACTGTTTCCCTTTTGATTGTGGCTTTTATTTTCCAATTTCTGTCAAATTTCCAATAAATAATTTTATTCGAAAATTTGATTGATTTGATATTTATAACAGAGGGGATTTGAATTCTCCATTCCAAGGAAGGCCTTGCCCCTCCCTAGCAGACACCTGTCTCTCAAACCAAGACAGCATCTGATTACTGAAGAACATGATTATGTAACATTCAGAATGATATATGACACTTGTCTATAACTCACTGGCATTAATCATTATATTTAAAAGTGCTTAAATATGCTATAAAAAGAGATTCAGTCTAACACACAATACAGAAATATAGGAAGTTTAAGAAATTCTCACAGGAAAGGAGAAAACCTACCTTCATGAAAAGCAATTAGCACACTTATTTCCATTTCAGAAGAAGTAGGTATTGAAATTCAACCACATGGCATTTCACAAAGAAAGATAATTATGGGTATTCATAGGTATTCAACCCTGCAGGATGTGAGACAGAATCTCTAAGTTTTAAAAAGCATGGAAAAACATTCTGTGTTTTGCTGATCTCCCTCACCAAGTAACTAAATTAATACAGATCTCCATGCAATTATGACTTAACAGTTATGAACCAATACATTTTTTTTCCTACTTTGTTCCACGGGGAAGACATCCAGCAGTGGAAGAGGAGAAATAAAGAGATTCTGTTCATTCTTTAATCCAGCATCTCATAAGACAGAAGAAAAGTGTAATTGGAAATACTGTTAACAACTTGTATTCTTCACATATAGCAGACATCTATCTGCTGGAAAGATTTTTCTCTCCAAGGTTTACTTTACTTACATTTTTCACTGAAATCAACTTAATTCTTATTTAGCATGGGCCAGACCTTCCACCAGGTGAGTTACACCTGGCAGACCTGTGCTATACCAAGCATCAAGAGAGAATCATTCTTGCTACAGGAGTAGCAAGGAGACCACAACATACAAAAAGAAAGAACCAGCTGTGAACAGTTCAACCACCATGAGTTTAAATAAAAAGATTGAAGTATGCGGGCAAATTAGTTTAAATTAAAAAAAAAAAAGAAAGAAAGAAAAAAGAAACTCCTAAGTCAGTAAATTAGACAAGAGCAGCATCAGCAGCTTGAAAAAAATTAGGCTGTGCAAAAAAAAAAGGAAAAAGGAGATTAAGGGTTCTCATGAAAAGATAAGAACATTTTTTATGTAACGTAAAAAGAAAAAAAAGTCAAACGTAAAATGGCAAAGGACAGTCCTCTGTGCACCATTCTAAAGGGGGTACCAGGTCTTTTCTGCAGATGACAATATACCCTTTAGTTTCTGTACATGGCTGCAAAACCCATCTCAAACATGTTAGGGTTGAAGAAGGCCTTGGTTTAAGGCCATGGGAGAAATCCCCTTTAGTTAGGGTGAGTGAAATATCACCTGCATTGCCCCCTGGGAGTTTTTATGTAAATGTTACTAGAAAAGTTCTCTGTTTCCATTGTTTTACACATTCCTAATCCCCACTCCCTGTTGGTGCTCTTCCCTCAAACTCCACCCCTACTTCAGTTTATATAAGTTACTGTAAACCCCTGCCCCTCACTTTTTTTTGGTGCCCCCCATACCGAGATCATCTTGTGCTGTTTGTTGGTTTGCTCTTATTAAAGTTCTTTTCTGTTTTGGGTTATCTAATCGAGCCCATCACTCTTTATTTCACTGCCTAAGGGATCTTCACCCTGAAATCCCGAGGTAACACCTGGTCGTCTAATCCGGGCTTGGGTTGTTACACAAGCCCATGAATCCAGGCAAAGGAAGAAAGATTCAGCTGATGTGCCACTTGGAGTGGCAGTATCAGTCCAAGTACAGTTAACAGCCGGCTAGATTCTACTACCTCCTACCTGGTAATGGCTAAGCAATAAAAAACCTGTGCAATTTAGATAGGATGTAAAGTTCAAAAGGTTATCAAACTAGAGATATTCAGCCCTCTGAAGGATAGAAAGCAAACCAGCACAGTTTGGGGTAGGATTATCACACCCTCTTGCAGATGAATGCCAGACAACATAACACCTTTGCAAGTGAATGATATTTTTGGGTTTACAGTCTGCTAAGGGAAGACAGTTCAAGATTGGCACCTGTGCTGCTTTGTGGACCTCTGTGGACACAGTTCAGAAGGACACTGAGTTGTCACTGAAATAGTTTTGGACTTATCACATACATAGCAAGAATCTTGTATTTTTCTGTCATCACAACCATGAATCACAATTCTCTGTTGACAATTATAATTCTATCATTGCAACCAAACTATTTACATTTTTCGGAAACATTTCAAAAAGTTGCTTTGGCAGATCAGAAACCAGAGGTGCTATTGTGAACCTATCAAACACTGAAATAGCCTTACACTTTAGAATGTATAAATGGCCTGGTTTTATAACAGCACCTCAGTTACCAGCTATTTCAGTACCTCAGTTTCAGTTATCAGCAGATGACCATAATCCTGATGTAAATTTCTATTTTGGGATGTACTACATTTTAGTGATATCCCAAAAATCTACAATAAAATCCAGTGACCACCTTCTGAAGCATTTCAGAAATTCTGCATAGGTTACTGAAGGTAATTTATGAAACATAGCATGGAACCAATAATATTACAAACAACCAGAAAGGGTGTATCTAACCATACTGAAAAAATACTTCTTTCTGTATTTCTTTACATTTTCTTACATTGGGAGGGCTGAAAATTTTCTGTCAATATTTTAGTTTTAATGACAAATTTTCACATATAATGACAACAGAGTGAGAATATGTAAGCCAATTTTCAGAGTCTTAATGAATTTTTCTATTCATTAAAGATAGTTAAAATCTAAATCTACAGAAAATATAAATCATTCATGCAGACAGTTAATTTACATGGGAAATCCTGATATGGGACAGCCTAAAGCAGTTTGCCACCAGTGTAAAAAAGCCTTCTTTACCAACATCAGATCCCCACACCAAACTTCCATCCCCCAGAATCTTTTAACTTGGAGACCATCACAGAGTACATAAATTGGTATATTACCACTACATGTAACAGGAAAGTCACATTAAGCCTTTCCATGCTACTTGAGAAGCAGAAATTCTCATCACAAGTAAAACCTGCAGCTAGAAGTACCATGCAATGTCACGAAGACAGCAAAACCTAAACATAAGGAAAACACCCAGAAGTGACATGAGCACATTTACTTTTCAGTAAAATACTCAGAGCCCCAGAAGAGAAATGTAATTACGTCCCACTGTAGGTGACCAAACCAATGACACAGCCTCTCTTCTCACACACAACATAGAAAATTCTGTCATTGCAAACCTTAACCTTGCAATCTATGGATTCTCCTTTCAGAACCTTTTGTTTATGTGTCCCTTTACAAACTACAAATCCAGAGACTGCAGGGGAATACATAAAAATGCCTTCTGAAAGAAGAATCTTGTAATTGTTTCCACACAGAGCCATTTTCTGGTATGTCCAAGTCTGATCAAAGGAAAAAACACATTTTACTTTTCCAAGCTGGAAAAGGTAGAGGAAAAAGATTACAATCCTTATCTCCAAAAATCTTCCAGGAACGAACTCTAGCTTTTTTATCTCTGAATGAAAGCATCAAGTCTCTAAAGGCAATTAGACAATTCAATATATTGTTAACTTTACTGTCACAGCATATATTTGTACTAACAGATTTTACAGCATATAAGGCTTTTTTAACTTTTTTTTTTTTTTTTTTAGCAGCAAGGAATATTAAAATATCAGGCTGGTAGGTTACATAATCTTCGTCTTTTTTTTTTTATTAGGGAGCTGCAGAAGAGCATTATCAGTGTTGACAGTGTCTGGGCATTTTTACTCATCTTTTTATAGTGCTTCATTTTAATAATAGCCAAGCCTGGAACACAGTCTGAACCTGATAAGCAGCTCAAACAAATCCAGGAAAAAAACATTTTCTTTGAAGTCACTATGTTTTTAACACTGGAAATACCATGCGCAGTGTAAATTACATATATTGATCATGCCAGAGCACCTTCAGCTTGACTATGAACCCATCTGAAGGTTGCATTCAGACTGATAGTCACTATCCAGGAGCATGGCTGTGAAAGCTTACCATTGGAGCATTTTCTTTAAATTATTATAGATACATGAGTGTAACAGAGACACACAAGAAGTCTTAAAATTTGTGATTATATTTCACATCTAATGTCTCCACACTTCCCATGACAACAGCATGGGGAAATGTCAGGTTTGCAAGGCTGACAAGTGCTCCAGAAAGCACATGTGAACCAGGAAAGAGGAGAGAGTTCACCCAAAGACTTGCAAACTCTGCCTCAGCATCTCTGAAGCACTAAAGCTGAGAGCACACTTTTAGGGATACAGGTGTTGCTACTTCCAGGTGGAAGTTTTATCCAGCTCTCCACTAGAAACCATTTAAGAAAGTTTCTCCTTAAGGTACTTTAAGCATACCTGGGTTGTGGTGCTCGCTTTTCTAAGGGTTTAGCAAGTTAACACTATTCAACTTTTTAGTTTGCCTACTGTTAGGAAAAAATCAGTAATGCAACTTTATCAATGTTAAAATAATTTTTACATATGCTGTGTTTGCTGTTTGATAACCACATTCCACTCTGTTATATTGTAAGGCTGCAATGTTTTAAAGGATTAATAATTTATCACATTTCCCAAAACACCCTCTGACTGGGGAAAACACAACACCTCTGCTGCCAAGGTGCAGTACACCCTTTTGTGTTACAGCCTGCATAGCTTTGACACTGACAGCCAAGGCTATATCCAAGAGCAGAGATGGAATTGTAGTAGAATATGGTGTTTACCTGCTTATGAGAGGTATTGGAAACACCCTGGTATATTTGTTGCATGACCAGCAACCATTCAGAAGCGGACAAAGTATTAGGGTGATATTTACTCACCGATTTTCTTAGAAAGCTACCAAGCTCAGGAAGGTAAGTGTTCAGGAATTAATCCTGCCTTGGAACACATAAAAAAACCTCTTCCCCATTCCACCAGTGCTCTTTCCCCACACCTAGGTACAGTGGCACCTCAAGCTGGCACTTGCTATAAAGTAGCAGAGGAACACATGGAAAAGTACCTCAGGGTGGGGATGGTCACTGCTGAACTCATCCTCTGCCAGGGGGGCTTTGAGTGATGTCCTGCTCCTCCACTGGTTACCCACCTCACCCCACAGCTCCCTCACACTCACTGGACTTGTGTACACAACTTCAAGGCATGCAACCCCTCTTATTTCTACAGTTATCCTTCTAATATGTTCTTCATCAGAATCTAGTTTATAAGTAGAGTAGCAGAGGAACAAAAATTGTCCTGCCATAAAATTATGTCCAATATTGTCCTACTGGAAAATTACTAAATGTCAGAATCTAAGGCTTTCAGACTTGGTCCATTCTTCAAATGTAAGATTTTGGTGGAATCTTTCGTATGAACTCATTTCTGCTTCCTACGCAAACACCAGCTTTGAAGCCTTCCTTCCCCTCCCCTAAATTTTAAACACCTTGCTGTTAAGTAAGTTAGTAATTTTTCCAAGACAAACAGCCCATCTGTTTATTGCAGTCAATGTTAAAGGGTTAAAGAATATGAATCTGTAGCTAATGCTGTCACATACATCTGTATCCTAAACACTTGACCTCCAAACATCAAGAAGCAGGAGGTATAAAGTATGCACCTAAAGCAGCATGTTATCTCCTCACTTTGCCGTGCAGAAAATAATAAAACAAACTTTTCAGATTTAATACACCATCAACTCATGCAGCAAGTGCTAAAAGAATACAATAAACAGTAACATTATACAAATAAGCTGCAATGCTGAAGATATTGCTTTACTATAATACCAGCTCTTATATCATTACAAAATCACTTAGACACAGTCTTACTACCAGCAAATTCACAAGACTCACTTAATGAAAATTATAACCAAGAAGACAGCTTGGCTTTTAATTCAGGGATAAAATTTATCTCTTAAGTATACAATTGAGAAAAATATCATTAAGCTCAGCGCTTAACATTTCCTTCACATTCTTGCACTAACAATTTTAACTGTCCCAGCACTACACACGGGATAACTGCTGGCTACATTTAGTCCAACAAGTGTACCACATCAGCCACAGTTTTATCTGTTTCAGCACACAATCTCCACAGTGAACGGCCAGGGGAGCAGGTAAGAATAGTGTTCATATTCAGATATTCAGATCCTCAAAGTGCTGGGGTTTAAAGCTAGATAGTGCCTTTGAATTTGGAAGAAAATACAGATTAGACAATCCAGCTCCTTCTAGATGAATGTCTTTTTCTGCAGAATAGACAATTTAATAGGTGGAAAGAATTTAAATTCTGATACAAACTTTTATTTTCAATGATGTAAAAAACAGTCTGCAATTACGGACACCCCACTGTTAACCTGTACATGTTCTCAATAAAATTCATTATGTTGGGTTTAAAAATATGCCTTATGTTACAACAAAGGCTTTCAGAATTGTGTAAGTAGAAATTAAAGGGACCCAATGAGATCTTTCATATTGGGTATTATGTTATGCATTAAACACATCCTTCTTGATTCGAGCCTTAAAGGAAACCTGTGCAAAACGTGCTAAGCCTTAATATATGGACAGGTGATGGCCCATTTCAGAATAGTAGAATAGCGCTTTTTTGGCCACTGTTACCAATTTACAAAGGTATCACAGGCTGTTGTAGATCCTCACAGACTGCACAACAGTTTTGCCCCTCTTACTGTATCCTATATATACCAAAACAAAAACCTCAAACCAAACAGACCACCAAGTCTAACACCACTTTGCTATGTAAGAACAAGGTTTCTTCTAACTCTCTAAGCAGGCACAACATGACAAATCCACCATGCAAACAGCAAACTGGATAATCTTTCTTTCTTTGGACTTGAAACTTGAATGCAAAGAAGAGAAAAAGAAATGCGATAACATGAACTGACACACTTCAATAACAAAACAACTTGAACTCTGGAGCTAGGGAACCACAGAGCATGAATTTTGTGGAGGTCTGAATTACTTACAACAGAAATCAGATTTTTTTTTTTTTTTCCCTTCTGTTTTCTACATGACCCTTGGATGGGGGCAGGTGAGTAAATAAAGACTAATAGAAGCCCTGTTTACCCAGACAAGAGTTTAGGAATAGCAAACATCAACAATACACAAGTTTCTACAATCACAGTGTATAGGACAAGAAACATATCCTTTAATTCTTGCCAAAGAGAGACGTAAATCTCAGGTAGAAAGTTCTAATACAGATAGAATGAATTGCAATACATGTATTTTCTCTTTTGTCTAATGTATCCAGTCAAGAATGTTTTTATTATATCTTCATGGCTTTGTAGCTTTCCTGTTTATTTTAAAACCAGTAGTTTCATGCTTAGAGCGCCACATACGAAGATAAAGAGATCAAGGCACCTACAGGAAAACCCACTATGCATCATGTGAATCATAGTATTTCTTGGTCTGTTATGATGTTTGCCATTCAGATAAGTACAACAGTACCAGCCCACTGTAATATCACCATATGAGCTGTCTGCAGAGATAGAGGTGTAGCTAAACATAAACTAAGATATCAGTCATTTAATCATTCCTCTTGTAGCCATTTTTCCATCATTTACAAAACACAAGGCTACTGTCCATTGACAAAGAAAAGCAAACACTGTGTGTAGAAGACATAGCCAGAAAGAAGAAGAGCACAGCAAAGTTGGGAAAAACACAGATACACAAACCATAGGTACAACGTTTACCCAGGATTTTTTACCTTCAATTATGGCAAATACTAGTCAATAACAGGGAACGTTCTAATAGGAGCATAGGAATTACACAGAGATTTTGAGAAATTAACTATTTGGGGTGAACAGCTATCTACTACATCTCAGTGTATTTATGTATCTTCTTCACTCTGAGAGGTGGAATACAATGGTTTTTTGAAGCCTCTGTGTTTCACTGAAAACCCGGTGTTTTAACCAAGATCACTGCTGACCCAGGTGACCCAGCCCTTTCTGGTGACCGGCTAAGGCTCACTAACACAAGCAACTCAAACTGCAGAGATGAGGATGAGGAGCAAGCAAATAACGATAAGCAGTTGGGGAAAGTTAGAAGTTGTATGATCTTCTCTGCTGTGTCTGCAGTCAAAAAGGGGCCTATTTCTAACCCACTTGTAGCACTGGAGTGGAAACGTTAACTAAGGACTAAAGAAACCTTGTTGGGGAAAAAAAGCCCACCAAAACAATCACGATGTTGCATGGTCACAGACTCCTTTGAATATCTCCCACGTTAAAACATCAAAAAGAAAACCTATTTCTCACAACAAAAGTCCTACTCAGTTGATGCATGAAGGAAACATGAATAAGTAATTTCAAGGTAGCAATTTAAATACTACTGGCTCCAAATATTGACTCAAATACCAATTCCTTGAGACACTTCATTGTCTCTGTAATCTTGCAAGGTTTTGAAAATTAAATGTTGAGGGGATAGAAAGCAGTGATCACCATCAATACAACCATAGCCAGAAACTCAGACCAAAAGTAACCCAGACTTTTATGCTGAATTTATGAACCCCACTTCTGCTGCAATGCCAATATCAAATTTCTAAGCAATTCTTTGAAAAAAGTAACACAGAAATAATGAAACTGAACTCTTTATTTTAGGGAGAAATATGTATGACATTTCTTCTGCCAGAACTTCCCAGTCACAAACCTACTGTCCTCTTGTATAGCAAGGTACAGCACTTGCTTATCTCTCACGTATTTACTGTGCTTCCCTCTACATTGTTGTCTCCCTCACTAGCCTACTGATTTATTCCATTTAATTATTATTCCATTCTATACCTAAGTGTCTCCTTTTGCTGTACAATTAACTCCAGGAATTGTTAACTCTCTTATTCTGACAAGCATATTCTAGCTAATATTCCTTAAAAAAACAAGTATATAAAGGCTATGTCACAGTAAAAGGTGTATCGAAGAAATGAGCTAAAGGAACAGAGAAGCACTTCAGTTAAAGTGGGACAAGACAGACTGCAGATTCAATTTCCTAAAAATGACCTACATCAAATGATTGGAATTTCATAGCATAACTAAATTAGCAGTTCTCAGTAAAACCCATAAGGATTACACATCTAAGATATTTCAGTAACTGACAAAGTATGCCACTTCAAAAATATTTATTAAAAATTTGCATAACGTCTGATATGGCTTTAATTTCAAGTTTATTAAAAACACACAGAGTCATGTTACACAAAAACCCCACAACTGTAAGAAATAACAGCTTTACTATGGTTTCCAGTGGAAAAGCAGAAAGTTTGTCATAACTTATTTTCTTTTAGGCAATGAAGGAAAGTAATCTAATTCCTCTAACCTAAACAGACAGTATCACCTTGGCTAAATACAAGCAAACACAACTTCTGGCAACGTTGTTGTCTTACCAATAAATATTTGTCATTTTCCACTCACCCCACTTCCCTCCTAAATTAATCACCATCTGTTTTATCTCAACTGAGATCTCCATATTTCACCTACTGCAAAGATGAATGTTGGGTATAAACACAGCTCTCGGAGGGAAGGCAATCACTGCTGCAGGGTAACAGGAAAAATGTATCTACATGGTTGCAATCGTTAGCCTTTCACCACTCATTCAGAGCAAAGCAGCAAAAAAGTTCGTTCATTTCCTGACTGGCACAGCAAGTTATAGCAGGATACACATTCTATTAATTTTTAATTGCATTGCTCATGGACTGAAAGCCCAAATGGGGAATGTTTCTTTTTAAAGCATAAAGAAGAACTGAAAACTGCTTACCTCACTCAGCTCTGCAGGGGAGTCATTTCCATATTTCATACCAACTTCAGAGTTCATGATTAGACTTCTCAGGGCTTGACGATTTCTGCAGATTTTAATGCTTCAAAGCTTTGTTAAACTGGTTCAGTACTTTCTTCTCCAAAATGTTTCTCTCTTACACATTTTGCTCTAGACAGCCATTTTTACTACACATTGAGAGTTTAAGTTAATGATGCAAGATCTTCTAAAAGAGCCAAACTGGTTTTGACTTCACAGATAATCCATTGCTGCAAGAGGCTTGTTAATAACGTGAAGTGCTCAGAGAATGCAGGAATTTAAGTGCTTACCAGGATTCCAAGGCTCTCCTAGTCCATCTACAAGGCGTGCTTCATCTCTGCCGTCTGCTTTATGCTGCTCTTTTCCATAACTCTATTGAAGGGCATCTCCCAATGCTGCTAAACATACTCAGAAAAATTTGACGAGCTTCATAGAAGTTCACCGAGAAATTCAAAAGAGAGTGCTGCTACAGTCCTCAGTATTTGAGGAGGCAGAAAGAAAAAGAGAAGAAAGCTCCCCTTCCTGAGAGAAACCAATGCTGCACTTCACACTAAAGTTTTCCCTGCCAGTGAGCCTGGAGTTTAAGTGGTTTATGATCAAACACAGCTGTCTTGCTGCTGGCGAAAGGGCGCATGGAAGGGGCGGTGCCAAAAGGAGAGCGCAAGTGGGAGGGAGGCAGGAAGGGAGAGAGAGCTACAGAGGGTTCATTTTTAAACCATAGCCATCTCTCCGGATTTCTGCATGCTAATTATTACACAGAAAACTATAAAGCTAAGTAACAGGAAACGCCACCTGGGTAACAGTAAGTTATTTCCTATTTCCCTATTCCTGTGTGCAATTAAGTAAGGAAAAAATGGGGGGGCTGTAGGGGGTGTGGTTTGTAATGATTTCAAAAGGTCACAGTAAGCCTGAAAGCACCATTAGAATGCTGCAGATTTTACATAACAGACTGACATTTTACAAAGAGTTCAGGAGCTGCTACTGGAAGAACAGGAGAAAAAAGCATTTGCTTTCACCATTCTGCTAAAAATAGAGGAAAAATCCTTAATAAACTGAATTTGTGGAGGTGCTGTACCCATTACAAGAAATGACAACTCCTTTTCCCTTTCCTCTGCCCCCTAAAACACAGCAACAGCCCCTCCCACGTTTTGATTGGATTCTGATTTACTTCGTGAGTCAGATGTATGAAACACAGTCCTCTGCAGCTGAAATTTTTCTGATCATCTCAATACAATATATTATTAATGTGCAAATTAGTCCAGAAAAAAACCCCAAATATAAGAATCAGGAATAAATGCTATACATGCTGTGCCTCTATCCTTGCACTCTGGCAAAAACATTTTCATGGGAAACAATGCACTCCAAGAGCAGCATTTTGAAAATAATTGTATGAGTTTTTCTTTCTCCTCTGTTAGTCACAGATCAGTATCAGCATGCAGACATAGGGATAATTCACCCCAATTCACTATGAGAAGGGCATTAAGATCTAGAACCAAGAAAAGCACACCTGTATTGCTCTATGGTACTACAGAGCGGTTGCATATCCTGGGTCCCTGTCCTTCCTCCACTCCCAGCAGGAGAAACTGCAACACTCCTGTGGTTCATAGCATAACAGGAATGCCACAATCTCTTTCCAAGATGTTTTACTTTCAGCCTTCAGGTCTTCATTTTACTTTAGCACAGTCTGTATTTTTGGGTTTCCCTTCCTCTTTTCATGTCCACCTTGCATCGCTTCCACTCTCTGTTGTTTTCCCCATCGACTGCATCCTCTCAGTCCCACCTTCACATTCAGGTCTGCCTCTGTGCTCAGTACTTCTGTGTATACGCCTCCTTACTCATCTGTTTCCCACATGTTTGCAGTTATGGCCCCTGAAATCCCAGCAAAGGCCTGCACTGCTCTCTGCTGGCAGAGGGACAGTGTCCTACGGCACAAGACAACACTGGGACAGACTGTGCTGTCCTCTCCAATGCATAGGGAGCCCGGGAGATTGCAGGCTCCTCCAGACTGCAGCATGGAAACAGCATATCCACAGTAGTGTTGTACACTGGTCTCCTGTGCATTAAAATGTGATTAACAATTTGTACCCAGAAAAAAAGGTGCTGTGAACTTAGCTCATTTTTCACAGATAGTTAAAACCCCAACAACTTCCATTCAAAACTTCCTGCAGCTGACACAGTACATTTTAAAATGTTTTATCTTTTCAAAATCATGCCTTCAAAAACAAAGCAGTCTTATGTATTTTGTATCACTACCCATATAAACTTTATTTTCTAATTTATAATGTGCTTTGATCTTATCTTTGTCCAATTCTATCACATCTATCACAGGTTTACCAGCAGAGGGTTGAGCCTCAGTATTATACTATGAACAAAGTTCAGAGGTTTTCCTTCTCTAAAGGAAAGGCCATATTAATTATGGGTTCAATACACTGCACTTCCCATGTTCTATCCTTATGCTGTCAAATACTTCCCTTCTAACTGTGAACAGGCATTCAGAAATTAAAAGTTCTGATTTGTTTTCTTCAAAACTCACCATTGCTTGTCTCCTTCTGGCAGACCAGCCATCAGACAGATCAGACAGAGCACATGGTACAACATCCCAAGCATAAATGGTGCAGTGTTGCTGATGACAGAGACAGGAACGTGACAAAAACACACTGAGATCATACAGCAATAGCCAAGGTCTTATTGTGGGGCACCCCCTTTTATAAGGGCTTCAAATTTACTGTGCTTACAAACATGATTAGTTAAGGGTCTCAGCTCTGCCCAGCTCATTGGCCAATGATATGGGTGCATATGACAGATAATTTGGCTTAACAGACACCAGCTTGACCAGCCTAGCTCAAAGTAAACAAGACTCTGGATATGACAATGATAGGTGGGATGCAAACCTAGACAGAGGACCTCACCCAACCCCTTTGAAGCATGGATGCAGTCATATCATTGGCCAGTGAGCTGGTGGAGTTGAGACCCTTCACCAGTCATGTCCATAAGCACGGGAAATTTGAAAGCTCTGTAAAAGGAGCTGCCAGACAATAAATGTGGGCTGTTGCTGCATGAACTCAGTGTGTTAATGTCACGTCCCTGTCTCCAGTGCCACAGCAACAGGTGCGTTTATGGTTCAAAGGGATTGGCTGGAGTCCCCTGTTTGAATTTGAATCTCACCTGTCAGTAATGTGCCTGGGGACTTGTTTACTTCTATCTTCTAAGGAGTTAGGCTAAACAAGTTGGTACCTCTTAGACCGATCTGTGCAGCTATAGACCAGCTGTATATATATTTCCTACCTTTTTCCCACTCTGTGCAGTACCATGATAGAAAGAGACCGACTGGAAAACAACATTGGAATTCACAGCTTCAAATGTGCCTAAGAACCTGGGAGATACATGCAGGTACTTTCAGAACAAAGTTTGTTTAAAATCTAAAAATTAATTGTAGTTCATGTGCAGATGAATGAAATGGTTAAACCAAACTGATGAAAAATTATTTTACTTTAACACCAGCCAACTCCCATTGCAACCTCTGCATACTTCCACTGAGTGGTAAGGGATTAGACATTTCTCAGTTGAAAAGCATCAACTGTTAACTAGCCCATACAAAATAGCAACACTTGCTTCAACATCCTTATAAATTTTGCAGACATTTCCTTACTGTGGAGGGCTAGCTAAGAAAAAAAGTAGTAATTCTTCTAAAATAGCTACTATTATATCACATTTTTAAAACCAGAGCATCAAGAACATATCCTGAACATCAGAAGATGTAGAACTTGTTCCTGTGTGAAATGTCATTATTCTCTAGCATTTCTCCAAGTCCATTAAATAACCAAATGAAAATGTTACATCACGAAATCAAATCCCCAGATAGACCTGCCCAGCTGTCAACAGGCTGTTTCACCACTTTCAAACACATGTGAGTGACCTAATACAACAGCAGGGTACTAAGAACTTTGTTTAAGCCGAATTACATTTTCCCACTGGCTTCTGCCAAAGGCAGGCTTGAAAGTAAAAAACCCCTTAAGTATGCCACTTTTGCATTGCCAGGAAATGATCAGAGCACCCGATGACCCTGTGAGAGAGGGGCCTGTTGAACTCAGTCCCTTTCTGTTGTTTGGCAGGTGACTGTTTATTCTCTCAGTGACTCAGTTCCCTGCCTAGGACAGCAATTCTTCCTTGGCCCTCAGCCTTGTTCCTGTCTCATTTTTTAGCCTCTACAGGCCAGGAGGGGGTTGGACTGGGAGTGGGAAGAAGAATCTCTAAACCTGCAGATATTTCTTCGCCCAAGATGACATAGGGTCAGTGGATGCCTTGGTGTAGAGCAGGTAACAAGAAGTGGGTAACAAGATAATAGACAAACCTGACTGTCACAGAGGCTTTCAGAAACAACTTCCACCACACACTTTCTATCTGAGACACAGATTGCCCTCAACTGCAGGGCATTTTTGATCCATTACTGCCTTATGTACCTCTATGTACCTTTAAAGCACTCATGACACACATACTGCTTGTGGTAAGAGCATTTGCACTGAGAGATTCTTTCCAAGACAATTTCGGAATTATGCAGCAACAACCATTAGTATGGCCAGTTTGCAGATTGTTGAACTAATAATCCTATGGCCACTTCATTCCATTTCTTTATTCTCATTCAGCTGTAGAAAAAGTACCATTGGCATATGTCTGAGATTCACTGAGGATTTGTAGTTTATTGATTATATCTGAATAAGCATTTAGTAAGACTTGCTCTATCATCTATGAAAGGATTTTTTTGGAGGACTTTTGGGACAAGTGACAACTCTGTCATCCTTATCACCTGTACTTCTGAAAGTGCCACAAAATATGCAAAACATTAACAACTGTCATTATTTTATAAGACATCTCCCTCAAAATATGTCTCAGTAATTACAATACTCTATTTACTTAGAGTTACTGGGGCATATGTCACATTTAGCACACATGAATATTCCTTCCTTGATTCAAAAGCTGTAGAGTGAAAACTACAGTATAAAAGTAATTGTCTACTAAATATGTGCATGTTGCATATTCTTCAGCATAGTGTGTGCCATTTTCTAAGAAGCAGTTTCACTCTGCATGCAACATGCACCTTTAGCTGATCACAATTCCAGGATGTATGAAATAAAGCCTTCTTGGTTGGTTCTGTTAAATTAGCTCTGTAATTGAAATGCAACTAATTGAACTCCACTGAGCAGTTAGTTCCTGTTTGTTTGTTTCAATATCATCTGTAAGTTGGAGTGGAACTCTGCACAATCCAACATACAACTAAACCACACCTGTAAGTATTGCAAATCTACTACAAACAGTTTGAGTACATTTTTTTCCCTTCTCATTCTTGCACAAAACACACTGGCATAATGCCAAATTTCCATGGAGAAAACAGCACTCAGATTAGCATAAAAGCTAAACTTGGAAGCAGAAATTCAATACAATAGTTGGATGTTTCCAGAAAAACTCTTTATTCAATAGCATTAATGCACTGTGATTTAAGAGGGAGAGGCTGAAAGAGGTGGTAGGTTCATGATGCAAACTGTTCTCATAGCTGACAGTAAAGATTATTCACCTAAGCTGAGAGGGAAAAAATCCAACCCATTTGAAAAACAAAATTAAGCTCTGTCTCTGAAGAAAACATGAGCAAATATTTTTCTTTCCTTCAATCAAACCATGTCAATTAGTCTGAAACAGATCATGTGTCTAGAATAATATAATTTCAAAGCAGCACTTCAATCACCTGTTCTCACCTGTTCACCCTTCCTCAGCCACTCAATCCACTTAAAAAGTAATGTCCTTGATCTGACCAGTCTCCTTGGGAGTTCAGATTTGCTCCCTCTTTCCATCCTCCAGTATTTCACGCCATGAAGCCACTCACCAACTTGTCAAACACACACTCTTATTTCCTATAATTCCATCCCAGCCTATCACATTCATTTGTGTTCCCACTAACCCCACAGAGCGTCAGCATCAGGTCAGCACAGGAGAAGGACTAGGAGTCAATGTTTGCCTGTTATTTATGTTGGTGACTTGTCTGTGAGGACAAGGAGAGACAATAGCCATTTCTGTGTCACAGCCACCTAATTATCATCACTTTATTTGCTCCTTGCTTAAAAACACCAACAAGGCCATTCTGTAAGCTACAGTTCATGCCATCATACTTCTGCTTAGCTTCCCTTCATAGTCCATCATTCCTCCAGTTACTAACAAATTAATTCATTTCACTTCAAGTCCCTACTATTTTGGTAGCAAACTTGTATTTCCTCCTGTTTATCAGTTGAGAACTGAACCTCTTCCAAAAGTTCTCACTTTTATAGAAAGATTTGCCAGGACTCCCCTGCTAAGTCTCTTCTTTTTTCCCAATCTTTAATAGTGAGGTTTCCGCCATTGCCTCCTTACTCCTAACCTCTCTTTTGGTTTGTATCTTTTCTTTCACAGTCTCTCATTTCCAGCTCCTGTCCTCATTCCATAGTTTTGCTTGTTCCTTTGCAAATATTCAGCAGCCCTTGAACTATTTCAAGACATCTGAGTGTAATTATTTTTCCCAACTTCAAGATTTCTCGCCACTCTGACTTTCGTTGCCACTGGCACACTGAACACTCAACTCCCTGACCTGGAGTGTCCTGAACCATGGATCAATGATGATGTGAGTTCCCACAAAGAAAGGGGATGAATCCTGACCCCCAGATTACATCAGAACTGTGCTTTGACACTTCATCCCCCACTTAGCAAAGCACCCCATTTCACCATCTGTGGACAAGATCTCTGAATGTTTAATAGATGAACTGTTGGATAGTTCCTGACTACACGTGTGTATACACACATACCCTTATTTCACCTATTTGTGTATGTACAGTGTGTGACATTTGTATATATATATTTGTATTTGTACATACTTACACAAAAAAGTGTGCACACATATATACTCATACATGTGTATACACACACTCAGCTATATCTATCTATCTATCTATCTATCTATCTATCTATCTATCTATCTATCTATCTATCTATCTATCTATCTATCTATCT